>JAWQRN010000581.1:0-28193 GCA_033557685.1 Sperchopsis tessellata
ATTTGTTCTGGGTATCTTCTATGTGCAGTAAAACCATTGAAATGGTAATTCAATTACATTGTTATATAGTATTAAAAATATATACTTAGCTTCTGTTAGTTTCTAGTTAAAATTAACATTAAAGAACATACATAGACATCCACAGATATATTTGTTTTCCGGGAAATAACCATGGTTTGGTTTTTCTTCTTGCCAATGTTGCTTCCACCGTTTCAAGGAACATTATCAAGACATGTAGCTCTTAAAATTACTAGGTATAGACTGGTACAGTGTATACCAAGCACTTTTAAGAGGTACATGTCTTTATGACACCTGCAATAGTGGACGACATTTGAGCAAGAAGAAAAGCCAACAAAAGGTTATCTCCTGGAAAACTTAAATATTAAAGCACTTAATTAGAACTGTAAAAACATTTTAATATTGATAAAAATATCAATTATGACATAGAAATGTCGATTATGATTATGTTGCCTAGGTAACTGCAAGCATTATGTACAAACATGGGCTATTAGATTTATTGTCACGTAAGAATAGCAACTACCCCAATACAAGTGATTTCAAAACATTTTTCCAGCTATTAGAATATTTTTCTATGTACAAATATTTTATTCTCATGTATATAAACCAATATTATGTATGAATTCCATATAACAAAACATCAGCAAAGTTTTAAATTAAAAGAAAAATTAATGAAGAAATAATGTTATTATAAATTGTTTAATTCATTTTAATTTACAATTTGCAAAAATTTCGCTAACCTTAATTTTGTAAAATATTTGAAAATACACACCACTATTTACATTCAACAATATTTTACTTTTACTTTGAAACAGTCCAGCAACAGTTTTTTAATTCACAATATATATGATCAATTTTTGTTTAAATAGTTGCTTGGTTGGTTTAAATATAACAGTCCACATCATTAAAGCATAATTAGTTACAACTACTCTGGTTTCTATAACTGTAGAAGTTTCAAAACATACAGTAATAATATTATCTGATAAGTGACGACATTTTGGTCACTTTTGCAAGAGACATTTCCAAAGGCAAGTGACCTCACTTTAATGAATAAAAAATTAAACTTATATTTTTTGTTCGTTGAAGTTAGATTGCTCACCTTAGAAGGTGTTCCTTGCAAGACTTAATAACATGTCACACCTTCACAGCCTCTCTATGGTTTCCACATGAAAATAATTTTATTTAACGACTATCTGTTGAAATCAACCTTAGTTGCATATGCTAGTAATCAAATAATAAATATTTACCATTCTTGCAGAGGAAATGCTTCTATAGCACCATTTGCACATTGTGTAAAAACATAGTAAGCAGCGTTTTCTGATACACCGCCTTCTCTTATACCTGAAAAACAAAAACCTTTTAGTTTTAAATATATGAGAAGCTATGTTTTAAGAAAACTAAAATTAAAAATTTATTGTCTAACAAGATACAAACTCTAAATATATACAGGATAATTTATGAAAAATTACCAGTCAAAAAAGAGAATATGTGAGAAACTTTGAGCAAATAACAGTTAAGGATGAAGCTGATAATAAAGAAGAAACAGAGCCTGAGCCAAAATAGCTCAAAAACTGGTGAAAACGGTGACAAAGGCTTAACTATACCAATTGATGCAAATATTGCAAAGGTACTTTAAGGTGTTCGAGGACCTCTAGTACATCTGAGGAAGACTAGTCCGCAGGGTTCTACAGGAACATTTGGAGCTGTTTGTAGAAAGGATAAACTAGGATGAATCAGTTTTATATTGTAACGATTGTGCACTGTAATTAAAGCAAGTAGGATCGAAGTTAGTGATATAAAATTAAGCGATTCTGGTCTGAAATTTGTGGAATAAGATTGGTGATAGAAACCTCTAAGTGAACCAGGTCAGAGAATATGAACATGTTTTGAAGCCCCTAATGATATGAAGGGATAACCTGGATTTCCCAATAAGAAGGCATACCAATACAAGGTTTTATTTATTAAAATAGGTCATATTTCATAATACATAAAATATCACTAACCTTTAAATTTCTTAACTGTACTTCCATATGATTTTAAAATCCATGGTTGATCATCTGGTTTATATTTTCTTGATATAATTCCAAGTTTCTTACGACGTGCTTCTTCCTTGGCTTCTCGACCAAACTCAGAACCTGCCCCAAATCTAGAATTAGAAATTAAAACTTCGTTTTTCTACTCATATACACATATAGGTACAGCAAGAACGACATTTTCATTTCAACTTGTGGAGCCCCCTTTCTGATATATTTTATAATATATTACTTTTTAACTGCTGCTGAATTAATAAAATTAAGATACCAATGAGGTACGTGTACTGAACAAAGTTATATCTGGGACTTCTAAACCACTACAACATTTTCAATCTAATGTAGTGCATTAGTTTTATTTAAATATTTCCCTATCATTAAGAGGCTTGCTATTCTCCACCTTAAATATTGTTAAAACTGGTTGAAAGGTTTGCCAAACTGGTTTCAGATAAAATAAACATACTGAAAAACAATTTAAAACTCAAATTACCGTATATACATGAATCTTACTAAGTAGGTACTGTATTTCCGGCGTATAAGCATTTTTAACCCTCAAAAAACCTGAGTAAAATCAAGATGCATGCTATAACACAAAGTAATACTCGTATGTAATAATGATGTTCTCGCATCTCAAATTCAGGTTGTATTTTATACATTGGTGGATCTTATATAGAAGAAAGTACGTTACCAGATTTGAATGATAATCGTATTACTTACTTAGGCTGATCTTCATCGAAACCTTTATATTCTTTCATATTATTCTCACGTTCCATTTTAACTTGAGACCATTTTGCAAATTCTACACCTAAATTTTTGTTAAAACGCATTACGTGATATCTCTTAGAACCATTTTTAGGAACTTTTATGCTGTACACTGACTCTTGAACATTTTGGGCCTACAAAATATTAAGTTTGTAGTTATAAAATAATTTATAAAAATAATATATTTACGACTAAATATAATAATAATACATATTAGTGCAAATAATATTAGATAAATTCAGGTCACTTACTTTTCCCAACGTTGGTGGACCCTTCCCTATACTTGTTGGAACTTTCCCCATATTTAGGGGAACTTTTCCCATATTCATGGGAGGTTTCCCCAAATTTGCGGGAACGTTTGCCATCACTTAGGTAAATATATATGATTAACTATAAAAATTTCTAATTACATAGCACTTAATGAAATAATGTTCGTAAATATATGTAGCCAACTACGTACAACAGATTTTTTTGACAGTTAAACAATTTTTTGAGGTTATGTGTGCAGTCAAAAGAATCTTATTCTTTTCTCACTAAAGTGGGAGTATTAGCTGGTATTAAAAACTATTTAGTTGTTTATCAGAAGTTTGTAATTTTTAACACAAATAAGTTATCAATTTAAAAGTTAAACTTATGTCGAAAAAAATAGGAACAAGTTATTGTATTTTTCAATTCATAAATGATTTCTATATTTAAAATATTCTTGGATTTGTGAATTGAATACACATTTATTAAATTCCTCTAGAAATGTTCGCGTAGGACCAAAATAGTATTCAAATTATTTCTTATTTTAAATTTCTGAAAACTGTAAAATACTGAGAATAATACTAAAAAGAGTACCGAGTCCAAATAACACTAATTAAATTAATATTTGAATAATTTACATCGCACTTAACCTAAATTTAACGTTATCATCAGGTTTTCCGGGAGACAACCGTGTGTTTGCTTTTCTATTTACCAACGATTTGTCCAACGTTGCAGGGGATATAATCAAGACATGTATATCTTAAAAGTGCTAGGTGTAAACTGCCACGGAGCTGTGAAAAATGGGTGTAGACTGCCAACCTGAAATATCTCAGACACACTTAAAAAATCCAAAATTTTCACGGAACATTCTTTGTGTTGAAATAAATGGTAAAATTTCATCACAGACTATTAGATTTTGAGTTACAAATTTTTAAAAATAACTAAAATTTCAAGAAGCACAATGAAGTGCAGATATATCATTGTTTGTAGTAAAAATCTAAATAATACATTAGTAACATTAAGCAATTTTTTGTTTCTGAATTTATATGACTTACTCTTATTATTTTGATTTATAATATTTATTTAGTAAGGTTGGGAAAGTTAAGTAAGCAAAATATTATGCCTGAAATGTATCGTTTTTATGATGTATCTTTTAGAATGTAAATTCTCAGAGTCAGCAAATATTTTTTGCTGAGTAGCTAAATTATTCCAAATTAGAGTACCTGAGCCTGCACTTTGTTCGCTCTTAATTGTAACACGACAGATATTAGGAATATGTCTTTATTTATTATGTACCTAATCTGTGACGGCTATCACAAGGCTATACAAATGATGTTACCAGCTGAAAGCCATGTAGAAGTTTTGAAAAATACCAACATTTCATCTACTGTTGCAAGGGATTTATTGTAGATGAGTGATATTACTTCAATGAATGTGTGTGTTGACTTAATTCGTAGTAATTTTACCCACCTTGAACACATCCCTTGCATCAGTGGACGAAATGTCGGCCCATTTCAAAGCCTTCACAGGGTTTCCATCCAGAAACATCATTCATATAGGTAAAAACAATAGAAAACTATTACATTTAATCTCTAGTCAGTTTTTCAGTCATAAAATTCATTAAATTATGCCCAATATAATATTTCTGTTTAACTGCTATTAGAAATATTAGGTTGTCCAATAAGTTCATGCGGTTTTTAAGATTTGAAATATTTATTGTAATAAAAACTAAATTAACTAATCTATTATATAATCTAATCTCCTTCATTCTCACTAATATTTTGTCAACGTTCTGGTAGTTTTTCGATTCTTTGGTGGTAAAAACGTTGATCTTTTGACACAAACCAGTTTCGCATGTCATCATCGTTGTGGAATGTAATACCACGTCATTTGAAAGTGAGCAGAAAAGATAAAAATCAGGAGCAATATCTGGAGAATAAGTTGCATGTTGAAGCACGTCCAACCTAGCTCTTCAATAACTATTCATGTGATATTTGCGACATACGGGCGGGCATTGTCGTACTGTAAGTTTATTTCATGTTGACGATTTGGTCACCTTTGACAAACTGCTTCTGCCAGAAACCAATGATCTAGAAGTTCCCAGGATTTTATCCCTTCCATACTCCATCAAACTCCAATCATTGTCTTGTGCAGATGAAAATCTTGCTTGACGTGTGAATTTGCGTGCTGATCTTTATTTACAAATTGTTTTCGATTTTTGATTATAACATAAAGGCACCATTTTTTTATCCCCTGTGATGATTGAAGTAAGAAATTGAATTCAGATGATTAAAAAATGTCTAAGGTGAACATATGAGCTGGTTCGCCAACTCCCTTGTTGTTTGGCGACTGTTCTCTTGGAGAAGATCTTCTAGACGGTCTTCACTAAAATTCACCGGATATCAAATCTGGGACTACCACTCAGGCTAAAATCACCTTCTTTGAAGCGTTTAAACCACTTTTAAGCTGTTCTTTCTGTAACATAGCCACGCCGTAAATAGCACTGATGCTACAAGTGTCTTCAGTTGCAGTACAGCCACGATTAAATTCTTAGAGAAGTATATGGCAGAGATGAACTTTTTTAATAACCTGCACGCCCATGAATTTTAGGGTAAAATGATTCTAATTATAAACGACAATCAAAAAGTAAATAGGGAATGTTGAAGCCAAAAGAAAGATCTACAAAATGTTATATGACACTAATGACAGATAATGCAATTTTTTTACGCAAAAACAAAAAAATGCATGAATTCCGTGCCTAATAGTTCATGGAATGCACAAACTACCACCCTATCATGAAACAAATTCATATTGGAAAAAACATTAGCTGGATGTTTTTAATCTATAACAACGTAGTTTAAGGTTTAGTCTCAATAACAAAAATAAAACGACTCTTAACTAATTTTTATTATAAAGAATTATGTACACTTCAAAATAGTAAAACATGTAGTCAGTACACGAGATTAAAATCTCTATAATATACACAGAATTACTTATCTATGTAACCTACTTGACATACCCAAATAATATTCAACGTACAAAAATAAGTAACATAACAAAAAAAAGGTTGCCAGCAATGCAAATAAAATCTGTAAAAAAACATTTACAGCTGAAATTTCACAGAACTACCACTAAATGAAGTTATGTTACTATGTATTTCGATAAAAAATATGTATATATGTATGTGTGTATATATACAAGAAGATATTGCTGCATGGTTACGAGGAGCACTAAATTACAGGAGAATGGTAACTGCAATTTTTTGCATATTGCTTGAATGATTTTTTATTACGAGAATCGTTTAAAAAATAATTTACAGTTTGTTTGTAGTATTTTAGAGTTTAGATTGGTCAAATCTTGTACTTGTTCTGTTACTTATGTTTTATCGAAATAGAGATAGTTTACGTCCTGGTAATTTTCCTTCACTGTCTAAAAGTCCAGCTTGTACATATTCCAGAGATGGTAGTTTTTTCATATCTCCTCTGGCAGCAACAGCAGGTTGAGAACTTAGCAATCTTTTCGCTACTGCTACTATATCATCTTTTGTAATTTTTTCTAAAATAGAAATAAGATAAGTATTAGATATATTATAATATAAAGAAATATTTAAAGCAAAAATTGTAGAATAGTACAGGTCTACATGTGTAACGTGCCCGAAGAAAAATGGGGCCTACTGCGTGAACTTTCAGCCCTGTTAGACAGAGACAACTTTACAAAGTAGAAGCAGAGCAAGCTCATACTGTAATATTGTACTTCCTGTTACATCGGAGTAAGAATTTTAGGAAATTCAGCACTTAGCACCAGGCAATCTGACAATGTTATCTACGATATGACAAAGTCCAACACATAAATTAAAAAATAAAGGTGTACTTATATCCGTTGAAAAGTCTACAGTTGAAGGAATATATAATACATTTGTATACTTCATTAAATTTGTCTAAGCATGTATCAATCTTCTGATGACAAATTAAATTAATAATGAACTGATCAATAACTTCATCAATACACACATAAATTTGTCTTCCCATTTCTTTGCATAAATGCACCATTTTTTCACTCTGCGAAAGTAAATTTAGCAAAAAATTGTTTGCAGTGGTGTTCTACATCCTTAATGTTGAATGTGATGTGTTTGCTGTGACCAATTGTTTGAGAGATGGTCAAACTATTTTAATTTGATTTGATACCTGTGGTAGGTAGGCATTCAAGGTCCATTTAAAAATTTGTAAATTTCGTAATTTTTAACTTTAGACTTGTAGACAAATCAAGTTTTAGCTTTTAGAGTCAAACTAAATATTTCCAATTCTTAACCATTTTATCATCATCTCTTTCGAAAATTGAGGTTCGGAGGTTTATTTTTTTGCAAATCATGGTATGGTGCATCATCAATCACTAGCACAGATTTTGGTGGTAGGTTTGGAATAAAGTTTTCTAGCAACCATTTTTTGTTGTTTTTAAAACTCATCTTACGATGATAATCTTTGGTTACGGTGATAGATTCAAACATAAATTCTACATTAGGAATAAACCCGTCTTCACCATTATAAGCTTTTGCCCTTTTGAAATAGGCCTAGTAAGTCTCTTACTCGAATCATTATTCCAACAGCTTTGGATAGAGTGAGAACTGTGGATCGTTTTTCATGCCTAAAACTTTTCATAGCACGCAAAAATTCCACCCTTGATGAATTTCGTGTATCTTCATTAACATTTTTCTCTTAGCTCGAGTTATTCTGTAGCAAAAACTCATCAATTTTATAACTTTTCAAAGAGATTCAGCACTCTCTGCATAATCGTATTTTTAGATTTTTCATGAATTTGTTTCATAATTGACACAATTTTCTAGGTTTTGGATGTATTTAAAATAATTCTATTTATCTCAACTTTATCTACATCATCTAGGTCAGTTTGTTCTAGTATTCTTACTCTAGATTTTTTAGGCCAGGCATCTTTTTGCATATTTTCAACCAAAATTCTTCGCACTGTTCCTATAGATACCCGTTTGGCTGAAACAACGCCATCATAGCACTGATTTACGAAAATTGTAGACCTCCCTAATATGTTTTCTTCCTTCATAAACTTATTAATGTTACTAATGATTTCACAAGCTTGAATGTGTAGTAAGTGTTTGTTCAATACACTTTTAAATTCCATTGCTAAATTTTCTTAGTGGACTGAACTTGTCGATATTCATCACTTCGGTACTGCACAGGAATAGACCAAGTCTAATGTGTAACACATGCAGCTATGGCCACCATCAGTCAATATATGTTTATAGACCTGTATATGTATAAACATTAAATTAACCAAGTTAATAAATTAGTAAAAACAAGTTCCAATTACTGTAATCAATGGGAAAACAGATTTTAGAGAGTTATTTTGTTTGTTTTGCATATTTTTACGAACTGTTACAGACCGCTAAGGTGATTTCTTACATAAAAGCCTAAATTCTTCCCAATCATCCACATGGTACCAGAAATCTGTTAATTGAATTTACTTTGCCTGGATTGAAATCTACTTTCTCAAATCTAAATCTAGAAAACTAACTAGACTAGTTATATTATAGAATAATTACCTATTTCATCAATAAAATACTGCGGCCTTTTTCGATGGCCTGTAGCCAAAACTTGTCTTCCAATATCTTCAAAAACAACAGGTCTTGACTCCAAGTTCATGAGAAGCATTGATTGCAGTTGTGTTTTCGCTCTCTAAAACAGATATTAGTTTTTCAATTAAATTCTTTCTGAAACAGAATGTGAAAAGAGAGACTCACCCTTAGTTCTTGTATCGATACTGATCCAGTCATACTGACAATTTCTTTAACAATAACTTCAACCATTTCACGTACATGTAGAGGTGGGGCACTAGCATGTATACAAAATAAGCCACTGTCAGCATAAGCATGATTATATGCTGTGGCACTGTACATCCAATGAAACCTGAAATTTGAAAATGTAAAAATATCTTATCAGGTCATGCAAAATTTTAGAAAACTAAAAAATTACATGTTTAAGCACCTTAATTTAATAACTGTCAGGTAACAAAATCACATGGATATTTTTATTGATTTTGTTAGTGATCGGGTAAATTGGAGAAAATAGACTATCAATTTTCGAAAATTGCCATAATGGCCAGTGTAGAATGCTGATAACAGTTATAGTGAGTAATCAACCAAGTTTAATTTTGTTGAAAATTGGAGAAACGGATAATACAAACATGTCGAAAGAACTAGGCAACATCATTAAGATGTTAAGTGATCTATGTTAAAAGTTTGGAGCTTATGTTAGCATAGTATCTTCAGCAATAAAGTCGAGTATGACCTTCAAAGTAATTATGTTTATGCATTATGTCACCATATCAAGGGCTTTTACTTGGTCAACCACGCCTTGATTTTGAAAAAAATTTGATTATGAAAGAATAAGAGGTAATAGAAGGATGGTCACATACAGCAGACTAGTGAATGAACTCGTTTATGAAAGACATTCACCTATATTGAACTAAAAATTAATATTCTGGTCTATAATAAACAGATTCCTTTTTCAAGGCACCTAAATTCTTGATACAAATTAAAATAACGAAATTACAAACATGTATCTACTGAGATTACATTACAGTTTTACATCCATGTTGATGTTTGCAGTGTTTCATTGTGTACAATAAGGGCTGAAATGTCTGAAAGTAAAAAAAAATATGTATGTGATTTGTTTCAATTACTTTGGATTAGAAATTACATACATTTTTTTTTTAATATGTATTCTTGTTTAATTTTTCTATACATTTAGTTTATTTTGATTTTGTTGAAGATTTGACCTGGTGGTATACAAGGTTGAACATGCAAATTACTAATAATATACTAAAATTAAAATCTTCGAGATAAATAGATATGAATACTAAACTTAAACTACGACTAATATTATCATACTAACTAATTTACTAAAATTATTCTAAGTTATCTTCTTCAATTCCCAATAATTTCATATTTTCTTTACTTCATCTATCTTCGTAATTTTCTCATTTTGAACAGTCCCAATTCCATAAATATTTTTCTTTCAAACCATTCAATTGAGAAACTGATAAATAATGTTTACAACTGCTTTGTAATATTAAATTTCACAAACTGCCCATGAAAATTCAACCCGTTTTTAAAATGTACATACGTATTCCATTTTGTAGAAATTTCTTATGTGCTATGTACTGAAAGTATGTAATATTTGCCAGTGAGATTAATACTTTTAATTTTGACATGTTGACATTTTATCCCCGAATAATCAATTGGAATTCTTTTAAAATGTGCTCCAGGTTATAATGGATCGATTCCTTTAGTATTTGTGAAATATGAGGCAGGTGACGAGTGTCAGCAGAATAGACATCAGTGTATTCCAGGAATCAATCCAAGAACCACTCCTGTTTCTATTAATGGTAAATCTTTACTTGTTTTTCTGATGAAACCATAAGTATTTATGCCCCAACAATATAAATTTTCTGGTTTATAGAAAGGCACCAATGGACATTCTGCTGCATGGTATAATAGTTACTAATGAGCTTAGAAAATGGTACCAAAAAAAAGAGTATAATGAAATAAGTCTCAATTCTTGTAGTTTATTTCAGTCAAAAAGAAACTAATTTGGAATTTGTTGTCGAGGAGTGATTAAACTAGATCTACCCAGGAGGTTATTTCTGCTAAATTCCTCAACATCATCTTTAGTTTACTTTTTGCTTATGACAGTAAAGCTTACAGTGTCGACGGATGTCCAGGGAATGATATATTTTGGACTGTTTTAATTTGTCCTATCATAAGGTTTGATTTTCTGGGACATGGCTGCAAGGGTATACAAAACTGTAACTCTGCAAAAGAAAGCCAAAAGAATTATTTAAGGTGCTCATCTACTTAAGAATATTTAATCTTTGTTTATAACGTAACCAACTTAGTAGAGAAATTAAATTTCTGACAACAAAGTTTTAAAAGTAAAACAAAATCTCTGGAAGTGATGGTTATAAAGTAGAGGAATTCCATATAATACAAGAGCCTTATTGTTACGAAGATTATCTGGCTAGTTGAAAAACCTTGTCATTTTTTGAAATGTCTCATATGCATAAATGTAATATCTGTTTTTGGTATCGTAGATGACTACATGTATTACTATTAATTATTTTTATTGCTGGATAGCGTATTTTTTTATCCAACAAAACCACAACCAACTGATGAATTCAAGAATAAAAATGGGACAAGCATTCTGTGAGCAACAAACCTCAAGATTTGGTAACCACCTGTACAATTTGATGATATTGTACATATGACATGTAAGTCTACTACTATAATTAAAAATGTGTTATATTTACCTATTCAGGACATTGGTATATAGTCTAGTGTACATTCCTTTTCCAGGACCTCCAGCACTGAAAGATCCTCCACCTCCCATCATCATGTTAAGTACACACATAGCAATAAAATCTTTATCTTGATGGGAACACCCTTCCAGACCAATCATGACATGAGATAAAACGGGCAGACCAGCTGATGCAAATTGTGGAATATTACACTCTTCCTAAAATCAACTCGATACAATTTACACTGAAAAGATGGTCACAATATTTACCTGCACAAGACCCCCAGTATATTGTGCAATGCTGTCATCCACAGTTAAATTTTTGGCAGGTACCACTAGATCCTTGTTTACAACCCAACTTGGTTTTTCATCCACAAAATATTTGCTAGCAGCTTCAACCAGCTTTTGATGTTCCACTCCAACTCCTGCTACGACCATACGTTTAGGGTTGTAATGCTTACTTAAATATGTGAACAGCACACTTCTATCGATTTTGTTCAAGTTTGTACGTGGGCATAGTTTCGGAAGACCTAAAGTATTGTCTCTATATCCTGCCTAGAAACAAAAGGAAATATAAATTATCATTCTATAGAAGTGGTGACAGAAAACTGAAGTCTAATGACACGATACTAGAATCTGTTGGCAATCAATGAAAAGGAATGGCAATGACTTTAAAGCAAAAGGACAAAAAGTAAATATTAGGGTATACTTAGGTGAAAAATAATCTTAATGATGGGTGGGGTGTAGATTCAGTAGTTAAATGACTATGATTTGAGGATACAAATTCGCAAGTGAATTTAAAAATACTTACAGAGTGAATCATGTCCATCAGCAATGTTTCTTGTTCTGGTCTCATAGCAAGTGTTTCCAGTTCAAAAGCTATAGCTTGACGAGCAGCTATAACTTCATCTTCTGTTATTCTCGGCCTGAGCGTTACTTCGCCCAGTAGTCTCATTACATCATCTAAGCCACTGGAATATACAGATGCTGCATAAATAAATGTATCTCTAGATGCTTGACTGTCACATATTCCTCCGTGTTTTTCCAAGCATGCAAGCATTTCATCTCTGTCTGGATATTTTGTTGTTGACTATAATAAGGAATTTTTTTTCATTATTTACAATAATAAATTATGAAAGTGAATTAAAGACCAAAAATTCCAGGTTCCTTAAATTTGCAGTAACCCATTTTTATTTGTACATAGCACATGCAAGGCGCAACAACAAATTGAGCACAATATGTTTATGTAGCATATATTATAACATATTTGATCTAAATGATTGATATTCGACATGACATGTTTTGTTCGGTAGTATATGTCATAAAATTTTTAGTTGGCTAGGAAGTAATCTATATCAGCGTTTTAAAATTATTTCTGTAATGACCTCATATACCCATCATTTTAATACTTTCAGTTTAAAATATGTGTGAATATTGTCAAATAGTCAATTTCATTGAGCATAAGTAGTCCACCGCCACCAATGTGGCATCACTGAAAACTTGAATCAAAATTAGGTTATATTTAAACCAGTTTGAACGATGACAGTAGTCACTTTTAAAGTTTTAAATCGAAATCTCTGAATATGCAATTATTTTGTACATTGCTCAAATATACTCATATAAACATATCTTGTATAGTATAAATTAAGTGTCAATATAATATAAAATTTATTTATTATTGTATACTAAAAGTAAATAGACGTTTAAATTCTACTCAATTCACGGTTCTGAAACAAATGGAATGTACCATAGTATTTTATTGATATAGATTACACTTCTCGACAGTACATTACCAATTATTTATTTATTTATACTACCAAAAACCAAAGTTCAAGTCATAAATAAAGTAACTAAAAGTCATCATTCACTTAACAACCTCGGTAGAACAAATCTTAATTACAACATATGGTTGCAAAAATATCAACCCTATGCTGCACCACATGAAAATACATTCGATACCATAAAAAGATTTGATTTTGCCCGACCAAGAAAGAACATCCTAAAGTTGCCAAGCTAAGAACAAGAAAAAAATTAATGAAAGAAATTTGGGATCATCTATAAGGTAGTTGACAACCTTGACGAGAAACGTCACTTCAGTAGTACTAAGACTAGCGGAGATTATATAGACAATGATTCCAGCAGAATATTTTGGGGAACACCCCCCTGAGGGGTACCAAATCAACTCATATAATAATTATTTTTTTTTATTCTATGACTAACACTTTTGACAGTACATGGCAGTCTAAAATTAGCACTTTTAAGAGCTCCATGGCAGTCTACAATTACCACTTTTAAGAGCTCCATGGCAGTCTAAAATTAGCACTTTTAAGAGCTACACGTCTTGCTATTGTCCCCTGCAATGGTGGACGAAATGTTGGAAGAAACGAAAAGCCAACAGACGGTTATCTCCCGGCAAACATGAAGATATTTACCGCAGCCATGGAACTCTTGGTACTGAATGAAAATAAGTTCCTATAAAATTTTGAAAACACAAAATTCGTATTTTACACCATATATATATCCTGATGATTTCTGTAGATGTTTCTATTTCTGCCGATGGTTTATCGAAAAATCTAATGAAGACCCAACATTTCCACATGATGCAATATTTAATAGGCACACTTGCCACTGGTCAGATGAAAATTTGTATTTCGTAAACACTAGACACAGATAAGAGAGATTTGGTTTTAATGTAAGGTGTTACTTAAAAGAAAGTAAAATACCATATAAGAATCTGTTGCTTCCTTGGCCGCACATGAGTGTATTATTTTGAAATTTGATGTAAACGAATATCGAGCACAGCGTCCATATTAATATTAAATACCGAAATCAAACATGAATCGACAAATATGGGAGAGAGCCAAAATTACAGTGGACATATGCTTCTGTCATTAAGACATAATTAACACTGTTCTGTTAGAAATTAGTTGTACTCCACTTACGAATACATATTTCATTTCTTGTATAAATGTTTTAAGGTCATAGGTAAGCAAATTATGAGAGGTATAGCAATGTTTCAATGCTGCAATTGAATAGTCATTACTTTACATTTAGCTACTAACATACATGGCTTTTTAGATGATTTGTATTACAAAAAAATTAAATTTATATTTGGATTTAAATTTGAGAAATAATTTAGAAGCAGTTTTTCTTAAATACTTTAAATTTTGTTAGTTGTCATTTGATTAAGATGGTGGATTTTTTTGCAGTGTTTATAATGTTTAGTTTTTGTATTTAATTCGTTGTAGAAGATTCAGTTGCACAGTTTGTAGCTTTCTATTTATCCTTTTTATTTCACTAATAATTATGTTTAATAAATTTATTGTGTTTTACTATTATCTATAATATTATATAACGTAATATATGTAAAAGCAATCAAGGTATTAGTTGCAATTCATTTAACAATCAGCCAACGCAAAGACTAGTGGTTCCAAAATAATGTTTTTTTATGATTTAAAAAAAACTAAAACAATAAATATGACAAATGACAAGTGGTCTATTCAATAAAGATAAATTTCAATATATCCTTTATTTACTAAAATATAAATTTGTGTTATTTCTCAAATAATTTTATTACGCCACTGTAATTCAAAAAGCGAAAGTGACAATGTTTAAACTGTAAAAAATCTATAAACTTTGTTGTTACGAGAACTTGTCAAAATGCCAAACGTTTTAATTTCCACTTACAGCTCGGAAATGGTAATTGATATTTTAAGTGATGATAATGATAATTTCTGTTTTGACAATATAAATTGTCATAAAAAACAGCAGTTACTTTTTCTCTAACTCTCTTATTAACGAAGCTTACCATTTAATAGAATCGAAAATGGGACAGTAAGAAATAGTCTTAATAAAAACTATTCAGTGGATCTTTTAAACTTTGCAAAAGTCAATGATTCAATTGCAGTTTAGACTCTCCAATAATGTACATTACTTTGTTTCCTTTATTTAACTGCAGAGATTATCAATAAAAACATAAATATAAAATTTATCAGATTGTTAATCGTAAGCTAATTGTAACACAAGTGTATTTGTTTTTTGTTGGAAGTGGCAAAATCCATTTAGTCTAGCGTTACAGTAATATATAATCATAGTAGCAAAATTATTATAAATTTATTGTATAGTGTCACTACATAGGATGAGATTTCCTAAGATACACGAATATTTTTAACAAAATACGTATGGAAATATACATGCTCCCACATGAGCAAAGACCGAAGTAATTTTATTACCTGCTTTGCATCTGTTCACTAACTTTATTAATATTATATGCCAATACTGTACTTACATTAAAAGCTAATTTTTCTAGGAAATGAGAAATTCCACTTGGATACGCAACTTCATACCTTGAACCTGAATCGATGACAACTAAAACAGAATATAATAATTATTTAAACCAAGGCCTAAATGTATAAGAAATAAAATAGAACATTTTTATAGAATGTGCACTTGCAAAGAACAGATAATCTTAATTGAATTGATAATGAAAGCAAGACATAAAAGGAAGGATCTAAGTGTTACAATATCTTTGAGACCAAAAAATAATTACCTATTTAAATGAAATGGTAAAATTAGGAGATTCGAAATAAAGGTTCTCTTTAAAAGAAATAATGGCAATTACTGATATATATATGGAGATAGTATTAATATAGATAATGATGAAACCAACCTCCAATCGTACAAAACTCTCCAAACCTATTCTCTGAGGCCACTTGTAAGCCGTTCGGAAGAACTGTTACTTGTGTTGTTTGGTGTTCTTCTTTCAGTGTAGCGTATACTGGTCTAGGAAGCCCTTGTACAGGTTCATTCATTGGTGGCATTGACTTTTGTTTGAGTGGTGTACTTTTTGAGTCCTTTGAGAATGTCCTATGTGATAGCCATAACCTAAAAAACTTTTTATTCGCACAAGGTTGTGTTACACATTGCAATAACTTACTGATTTTTGCGTTGTTTTATGTGTTGAGTTAATCCTCTGCAAACTTTTAATACCATTTTAAAATGATGTAATTTAGTGACTTCTTTAAACCAATATGAATTTTGACAATTTGTATTTTGACAAACTATGACCCATGGACAAGAAGGAAATAAACTCAATCAATACGTGCAACAGAAAGAGATAGAAAGATACTCCATGTGATTTCTGTAGATGGTGTTGCATAACATACTGAAATTTGACCATCCATACATATTAGAAATAGATATCCATTCAGTTATAATTTCGAATTTTACTAGTAAAATAGAAGTAGCATAGAATCGAATTGTATCAAGCTCCAATTCAACTCTACTGTAGAGCTGTAGCAATTAGTGAAAGGGTACATGTTTGCATCGATAAAAAAGGAAATGTAAAGATACCTACACGGAATGAGCTTTTAAAATATTGTAACTTATAAGTATTGATTTATAAACCAATAACAAATATAAATTACATATAAGACAAATCCTTAAAGTATGCTGTAATAAAAGAAATTAATCCTTTAACTTTAAAATATTTTGTCAATGATTGTTAGGATTCATCCACATCATATGCGGAAGATTTGAGTTCCATAAATAAAGAAATAACCTAGTTTTGTTTGTTTTATTATTTTCTATTATTAACCCTCTGAATATTATGACATAAACACGTACTTGTTCGTCCAAATTATCTGATTTATAGTAATTGGTACTGTTTAGTAATTTTATTTAAGAGAAAAAGGTACTGTAACTTTTACGGTCACAGTAGATATCTTCAGGTTTACCGAGAGATAATTGTGTGAGAACTTTTATTTTAACCTTTTTGGCAACCTGAAGATATGTACACAACTTATTTTTGTTACTTGTGATATAGTAAAAACTAGCGTTACAAGTTTTTATGTAGTGGAGGGTTGAAATATATGCAAGTAATTATGCTGTTGAATGCTAATAACGGCAGTATTTTATGTAAAGGGATAACAATCACTTCAACTTTGGAAAGTCATAGTTTTTTCAAATTAAACAATAGATTTACTGTCAAAATATTTTCACTAAGATTTTATTTGTTAAATATATTTAGTGTACAGATCAAGTTAGAGAACAGTTCGCTAACTATTAATGTACAATTGGCGAACTACGTGTGTACTAGAGATCGCGTGTACCCCTGGGAATTATTTCCGATTAAACGATAAAATAATTGATTACTCAATGTTCGATTACATAAAATAAAATATTCGATTAATTAATGATTGATTATTTGATTAATCGATGCTTGATTATTTAATTAATCGATGTTCGATTATTTGATTAATCGATGATCGATTATATGAATTATCCATTATCGATTATTTGACTTTTCACATACAAAATTTACACTCTTGGTATATACTGCAAATTCCGTGTGTCACACATTAGAACGGGGATCTTGGTTGTTATAATTATTATCAAGAAAGCATAGGTTTAAATTTTAAACTTTTTAATTGATGATCGATTATTTGACTACCCGTTTTTTCGATTAATCGATTAATGAATGTAATCGATTGGTTTACAATTTACGATAGTCGATTATTAAATTTCATAATCGCCCAGGGCTAATCGCGAGCAGGTCGTGTTTGGTTGAAGTTCGCTACATTGGCGGGAACAACACAAAAAAATTGTTAGCGAGCACGTGGCGAATAGTACTTGCAGTGTGGACATTTTTATAACACATAAGTTTGGCTTTGTGACTGTTTTGTTATTATTCAACTTTTTATAGTTATGTTAGCAAAACAGATTGGAACGAAGAACAGATTGTTAAATTAATTGAACGATATCATTTACATTACAAAAAACTGCATTATAAAAAGCGGTATATGAAAAACGACTCATTGCGGCAAACTGGTGTGGTGTTGATGTTATAATACATAGGAAGAACTAGAGCGCACACTAGCTGTCATTTTAGCGCTTTAAATAAGAACCCGTGCAAATGTGCTAAGAATGAAAAAATCTGGAATTAGAACTGAAGAAATGTAGGAAGAACTATAGTTTGGATTTAAATATTTTATATTTTTACACAAGTATGAATAAAATTCTGAATCCAGAGAAACTAGCAAAAAAAGAAATTACTCAGCTAATGTTGTCAAAATAAGATTTATTTTGTTGTTTTTTTTCATTTTGGCCCGGAAAATTGTTAATAGTTGAAAAATATTTACCGAATTGTTCCTTAACTTCCTGCAAGTAAGGAAAGGAATGTCTTCACACGTTCTTCCAAGACCTTGGAAGAACTTCCACTTTTCAAATACCTTCGACATCAAACGCACCTTCTGGCGTATGTATTTGTTTTGAAGTGCTGATTTCTCTTAAAGAGTTGTGCAAGTATATTGATTCAAGTACTACGGAAAACCATTTATTTTCTAAAAGTAGTGGCTATCTAAATAAAATAAAAAATTAAATACTACTGATAAAATACCAAATGCATTACCCACCACTCTCCGTTGTCTACAAAGTCGATAATTATGAGCTGTTTTGGAGACCCATCAGGTGTACACCAGAATATAATTTCATTATGTTTTGCGTCAGAACAAATGCATCGGCGGCGACGATTCCTTGCTCAGTCAACAGTGGTACGTGTGGAAGTTTTAAAGTTTAATTTTCTGCTTTTGAATGTAAATTAGTATGTATAAACTCTTCCATCCAAAATTCTTTCTTGGCAACCTATCTTGATAAATGAACAGTAAGTACTTTGCATTTACTTCCGCCGCCAGGACAATACTAAAATAACTTTTATAACTGAAAAATTCGCTATCAGACTTTATAGGACCTTGTAATGTTATGTGCATTCTATCAATTGTTTCTACGAAATGGGAAAAATTCTACATGTACTCATATTTCCCTGCTACTTTTGACCATTCTTGGGGTGATAGAGGTATCTGTAGTAAAACAATTCAGTATTATATATCCATCAATATTACCAAACAATCCTGTGTTGACAAAAAGGATAAACGGAAAAGTTTATGCAAATCACCTACAATTTAAATCTCCGAAAAAGGTCAATTCCAATCAAACCCCTCCCAAAAAAGTGAAGAACAGCGGCGATGATGATATTCAAATGAGCCATTCGTACAATCTTATAAAGTGAGTAGCAGAAAAACGTCCACAGCCACTACTAATGTTTGCAGTTTGGACACACCTATATAGTTACAATATTAAGAAAGCTTGATCCAATTTCCAGACCATACTCCCGACAACCAATTTATAAAATAGTAACGCATATGGAAATGCGGATACTTTTATCCCAGCAAGTTATAATAATAAGCACAATAATACTATTTCACCTTCTCCAGTTACACGCTCTATGTGCTTTTTGGCCACAACTGCTTCTGAAATATAAACGACTATGGCATCGCCAAGAAAGAAAAATGAGATTTTTTCTTTCAATACATTTTAAGTAATGCTCAACAATGGGAAATATATTATATTGTAACGTGTAACAATAATAAATAAAACAATACTTAAAATTTAAATTTATAAAAACTTCACACACCATTCGAATTATAGTAGAAATTGCTTGTTTTGAAAGTATACATTAAATTAGTATAGGGAACACCAGTCTCTAGTAAGCGTAGTGTAATTGCGAGAATATATTTCACAGGTGTAGCTTGAATAACTGGTCCAATCAAACAAATAGGTTTCTCGAAATCCACAATCGAAATCATACGATTAAAAATATTGAAAAAGCTACTATCCTCCTCATTTGAAAATCATTGAAACAAGTCATTTCCACTGCATTTTTTACGATTGCTGAATAAACTTCCTCTCAGCCACCTTTTAATAACACGTTTTGTTCTGTCTTTTATTTTTCGCGATCGATTTGATAATGATTAAAGTAGCACAGACAATTATATCATCTTCCTCATTCTGTGGCATCTCATTACTAATCTACTTTGTTAATTCCGAATTTTAAACGAACTGCACTCAAATTACAGGTACTCTGTCATCATTATTCAAAACATGTGGTGTGAAAGTATAGCTCTTGAACTGTTGATTTTGGTCTGTACGCACCTTTATATTTAATTATAACACTGCTCTACGGTTTAATTTTTTTCGTGTGGTCAAGCTTTTTATAGCTATTCTTTTATATTTAATGCATTCTCAATTCAAAAATATAACCCATTTTACTTAATCAAGTCAGGTTTTTTTACTATGTCGATTTTTAGAAAGTTGGTATAATGAAAATAAATCATAACGTTCACAAAAAGTTGGTATGTGAAATCGGAAGAGGTGGTATTTGTTTTGGTTTTGGTCTATTCTGGTATACCGGGAAATGACCACACTAATAAGAAAGCCAAAAAAGCAACTATTAATGAATATTCTTATCCTGTAAATGATGTTAACGCTTATCTCAAATAAAAGTTATTAAATGTGAGCAATTAGAATGATTATCTGTAAGAAATTACAAGCTTTCTAAAGTTCAAACCAGTGTAAAACCAAGGAAAATCAGCCTACCAAGAGCGGCTTTTATATTTTCTCAAAATGACTGAACTTGTAGAATCATTTAGTGCCTAAAAGAACCCTCTAATTTAAAAACATGTAGACGTACTGATAAAAAGTGTTGCATAATCAGAATACAAACAAACTTTATCATATAACTAAGATGTTGCTCTACTAATTTTCTACCAATGGCTATTGCTGCTGATGAACATTAAACCCATATTAGCAATAACAATAACTGATGAGGGCCGAATGACGATGTTGATGTTGTTGGGCTATATAAATGTTTTCGAAATCATGAATCAATTTTAATTAGCTGGAGGGGTGCACTATATTAATTGTACTATAAGATTTTAGATTACATTAATTTTTGTTACATAATTTTTCACTTTACCTACTATAGATTGTGTTTCAGCAAAAACAAATCATTTGTTTTAATTTTTATGTTTTCACAGAAAATAGGAATGTATAGATTTCTATCATTAGAAGTTCGCCAGGAGTTTTAAGCTTGAGTATATATTTTAGTTTGTTTATTATATAATTTCTGCTGTTATTTTTTGTTTAAATTTTATTAAATTGTTCTAATTGTGTACGAGTTACCTTAAAATGCTTCAATAAAGATAAACTTTGATTATTTTCTCTATTAATAATATTATTCAAGCCAACAGATAATAACTGACGGCAAAAAATTAGAGGCTGAACTAAATCAAATAACCAGTATATATCATCTTGTGGTGCCGCCGACACCAAAAAATCACTTAATATAAAATTAGGTGTCCCAGAATTACAGCCTTCAAATGAAAAGAATAAACGCAGGAAGAAAGCTAAGTAATTTCCTAGTTTAGAATGTTACTTCTATATATCTACAGATCGATGGGGGTCCATTTCCGAGACAATCAAATTCGCATTTGAGGGTGGTGCCGGTGCCCACCTACACAGGGGATGATTGACGATTTTTGGTATTGGAAAGTCACTGACCGCAGATGTACAAATAATGACCATCGGAGGTCGGCACCCGTGAGCTACCGCATGCAGACATTTGGTATTTATGATTGAAGGTATCTACTATCATCTCCAGACAGAAGCAGTAACAGTTGGTATTGTTTTGCGCGGGCAAAATTGGTGTTATGTACCATAATTAACCAGTTGGTCGTGACTTCTCCGGATACTTATAAAAATAAAAGAGGCTCTGTCGCCATTCGTATCTTGCAAGAAGTGTTAATTTTAAGTTGCCATTATAAAAACATTTATGGATAGAATTGTCTGTTTGTCGCTTTATTTTTGTTGTAAGACAGTAATTAAATAATGTTAATTGCTACAATATAATATAGTATTTTGATTGTATAAGTGCTAGTAATGAATTTGCATATTATAATATTAATTTCATGTAAATAATAATATAGTATAATTTTTTGTTGCTAAAGGAAAACATTTTGTTCCGTGAGTTGCAGTTGCAGTATACATCAGATGTTTCGGATTTAAAGTCAACCAAAACCAGTATACTTGATTTGAAGCCTTTGTGTATATTTAAATATATGATCTTTAACCAAGTCAGGTCTTATAATATCTAATGGTAACGTTTACTGTAATGAAGGCTTAAGATGTTGATTAAATAAATTACAAATATATATATATATATATATATATATATATATATATATACGTATTTGTTTTTTTAATAATCATATAATTCCATTTCAATGCACCGAGCCAAGTAGATTTTAAGTTTAGAAATTAAACAAAAAATGTCAGTAGTTACCTATTCCACACGCACAATGTATTTTGGATTTTTAGTATATGTAGCAAGTGAAAATATTCGGATGTAATTAGATCCATGACACATTTGAAGAGATAATAGAACACTTTTCTTCCACCTCTATCCATGCAAGTTTTACGTAAATATTTGTCAACGAATATATTAAAAAGCCAAGGAACCGTGCCATACCCAAATCTAAAGCCCTAGTTATATATATAAAACCATTCGTTGTCATTTACATTTTTTTTTAAATTCCCAAGTAAATTTTCCCAACTTAAATTACTTTTATAAAGATTTATTGGGCACCAAGTCTCTTAAAATGCTATAAAGTAGCAGCTTGCTCCTACAGTAATGCGCTCATTTTCTTACGTCTATGTATTTTTCCATCATGCTGTTAATTACACTGTTAAGTCCTATTCCCAATCATTACTTTGACGAACGTTCTTTGCATTTTATTTAGTTTATTGATTTTGTTATTCCTTTTGTTATACCTCAAGTCCTTACTAAATATCCCTTTGACTCTTATGGTAAATAACATATTTTTCCTACCATATGTTCTTCTAGAATCCCTATAAAGGACAAACTACTCTCACTATGTCATCCTTTCGTACACCTATTCTATGCACCAATTAATATATATATATATATATATATATATATATATAATATATATATATATTTATTCGCTTTCGGAGAATCATCAACAGGTCAATAATTCGCTAAGATTAGAAACATCTGATGACACACTCCAACGAAGCATTCATGCTGGTTTACATATTATTTCACTATATAAATCATAATTATTAATATTCCGTTTCGCCATTGGCTATTCCCATTTAAGCCTGCCTACGCAGGTTTTTGGTACAATTCCTATAGTACCAAAAAGTACCCTAGGCAAAATTATCATTATTTAGCATTCCCTATTTATGGAATGGGCGCTGTATAGGGTTGCATTAGTATGTTGAATAATACAGTTAAATTTATCTCTTTTAATACCGTTCTATTTCCTGCATTAAGAACTATATCAAAACAGAATTATATTGCATACGTGTTTAATCACTTAAATATGATATTTAACCTTCAATGACAAGCAGACAATTATTAGGGAATAGAATCTGTATCATGTAAATTTTAACTACAAATCTAATACAAATAATAATACTTCTATTGATTTACCTTACATCCCTTACTTCATAACGACAAAGTCGAATAACACATTGTGCAAAAGTTGAGCCGCATGCCATATTGCAATGATAAGAGGTATTATTTATGAAAATTCAGCCTGTGTAGCATTAATTGCAGCCTTTGGCTTTCAGCACCGTGCGCCATGCGCATAGAAATGGGAAATATGAAATATAAATGTCAAAATTATACCTTATTAATTTTTTTTCGTATTTAGAAGTAGGTACTTTAAATAATACAAACGTATACTATAAAAAGTTTAATAAAACGTACATCAAAACAGTCTGTTAACAATAATTAAATGCCTTTAGCTACATTTATATTATATTAGTGAAGCAACAATTATTGTTTGGATTTAAATAATCGCGGTCTTGCCATCCACTTCCCCGATTGAGAACTTTGCACAGACATGTCTTCCGAAGAGGAACCCCTATTGGAATCTGAAGGTACATTCAAATAATCTTTGCCAGAATCTGGCGACCTCTGGATAGTCTCCTGGCTATCAGAACTTATATCAACAACCAGACTTTGCCTGCATAAAGTGGAAATGGTGTTCATTTTGTGTGGATCTTTACTTCTTCTCATCTTCACCTTTCTAAATTTAGAAGTTAAGTTACTCAAAAAACCTTCTTTGGGTTTTTTACTGGACCTTGGCAAACTTACATATCCATCTTGATGAACTGCTGGATCAAATTGTTTGTAAACTTTTGGATCAACGTTGATCATTCCAGCACTTGCAGACTTCACCAACCATCCAGCACAAGCATTAGAGTCACAGCTGGATTCACTACCCACACTAACTTGGCTCAGTCTACTTCTGGTATATTGAACATTTTCTTGGTTATTTGCAGACGGCGTAGGAGCTGATCCAGGCGACCCAGGTAAAGGAGAGTTTAAAAATTCTTCCCTAGCCCTTAAAAGCTTCATTTTTCTGTTATCTGGAGATTCCATACAATCAGAAGAGCAACCAGATACTGGTATAGATAATTTTAAACATGCTCTAATTTCGTTACTTTTAGGGTCTTTGGTAATTTTTTCTTCTATCGTTGGACTTTCCAGACTACTAGAATTTTTTGGTAAAATATTTGAACTTGATGATTTAAGGATTCCTCTTTTATACTTTGGCGATGTTTCGGGTGAAGTATCATCAGCTTTTCCGTGGATCGTTACTTGTTTATTTCCAGAGTGCAAAAGACCAACGCTTGATGATTTTTTAACTTCCCGTCTTCTTCCTAATAAAGGAGATAATTTATTTAATTCTTCTTGGTAACGTTCTGTTTGAGCTTTTACTCTTCTCTCCATTACGGGTGATCTCCATGCTGTTGGAGAAGCTGAGCCACTGCTACCTAAAAATAGAATGATATTACTTCATTTGCTTTTGAGATTTTGTTGTGTTTTTGACCTAATTAGCTAAATAACAAAACTAATATGGTCAGTAAATTTCAGTTGATGATGCTCGAACAAGGCGCGTCACCGAGTGGTAGATAGAGGGTCTCTACTTGGAGATTATGCAACCAATCCCGTTGAAGAAGTTTCTGGTTAAATAAAATGCCAAGGTCAGATCACGACTTGGAGATGGTGTCAGGCACGAGGAGGAAGTTCAAGAAGGCAGTTAAGAATGCCAACAGGAGCACGTGGATGTGCTTCCATGCTGAGATCAAAAGCACAAGTATGGCGATTAGGGGGAAAACGTCTATCAAGGTACGAATGGAGGACTGTTTGATAAGGAAATCAGATGGACCCTTCACGGCGAGCCAGAAAGATATAGTAGGGGAACTCATGAGGACTTATTTCCTTGAGTTTTGGCCTTCCGACAACGGTAACCCAGTGGGCTTAACGAGCTGTGTCAGATAGCTAAAAATAGCTAAGAAGGCGCAGTATCGGTGGTTGCAGATAAGTGATTAATCAGCTCATTGCTGCCATTTAAATCAACTGGGAAGGCATTGGATTTGGTCATCAGACTACTGATGACCAATTATTAAAAAAATATTATCAGTTGACTCAGTTTTATTATTCCTTTTGGAATAGTAAGAATACTGGTCGGAAAATTGTACTAGAGAGATATAATTTACAAATGTCAAATTTTTAATACAATTGTCTATAACTACCAAGTCATTCTCACATATCGTATATTCAAAGTTAATATTTTTAAAACATTAGTTAATAAAAGGAAGACCTTCTTAAAGTCTGTAAGAATATATTTAAAAAGTAGGTACCTCCTGATCGTGCTCCTGAATTATCTTGCTCAGAAATTTTCTGATTGTATTTCACCATCATGATTCGGATGCTGGGTGATATCTCCTTGTATACTTTTCTTTGAGGAACAGGTGATGCAGGCAAGGGAGGTAAACGAGATACAGGTTTTTGAGCCGTTGACGATTCTAACTCTAAATTTTCAGTAGTGGTTTTATAAATATCTTTTTCTTCATTATTTTCAAACCTTGACTCCATAATAGTAGCCGAGTTTCCATTGGTACCAAAAGGCTTCATACTCGAAGATAAACTAAATTTTCTCATCATACATGGAGAATTTCTTGGAGAATTACTGGGAGATAAACTTTTCCGGGTTAGTAATGGCAGAACTCTAGGAGGTGACTCTTGCTTCGATGAAGCACCATCCCCAATAGAGCTAGTTGCTATTGGCGTAAACAATTTTCTGGTAGTTTTAACAAAGACTGTTACTGGAGAGTCTAGTTGATCGCTAACAACTACTCCCGCATCTCCATCAACAAAGTTTGCTCTTGTAGGAACCACAACCTTTTGTATAATATCTGGATCAACAATTATTTCATCAACTTTATTGATCTCAATATTTTTAAGCGTCATATCTGGATTATCAGTTGACGTATTCTCAGATCCAGATCTTGATTTAGAGAATCTTTTTTGCCTAACTTTTCTTTGTTCTCGAAAATTATTGTCATCTTCGTCACTTTCGTTAACTACTTTATAAAATGATGATTCTTTTTGGCGATACCTAATTCTTTTTCGAACGGCACCTTGGCCTACCGGAATGGGTGTGTTGTCTACGCTGGAACTATCATCTTCTTTTGGGGAAGATGATTCTTTTTGTGATATATCTTGTTTTGGAGCTATATTGGTTTCTTCTTGCGACTTTCTTCTTAAGATGCCTCGTTTCTGATATTTTTTCTTCTTTCCAGGTGCAGTTAAATCTAGAATTATATGATATACATACAATGTAAATATTTAGATTTAATGTATGTACATTATGGTTTTGAACATTACCTGAGGCTGCACAAATATAGCTTAATTCCCTTCTTATTTCAAGTATTTTAGTATTAAGAAGTTTGAGGCTAAATGAAATATTTGGATAGTTTGCTTTGGTAAAATTAATACTATCATCTTGAGGTCCATGCTTTTGTCTATTATTTAGATCTGAATTTAATTTCTCTACCTAAAATTGAAACTAAGTGACTAATGCCCAACATTTAGAAAATAATTTAATTACCAATTGTAGCAATTCTGATGATAAATCTTGGACATTGTCCAGAACATCAATTAAATGCGACGTTGAATAACCTGGTTCTTCACTCGTAAGGTTTGCAGCAACGGTTGAGTTCGCCTGTTGAAGATGAACTAGTTTATCCACTAATGTTTTGGAGAAGGAATGTTGACTCTCGTAAGAGTTCTAAAAATTAACAATTATTAAAAGTTGATTGACAAAGCTTAACAGGTAGATTACTTTGAGAATTGTAGTTTTACTTGTTGATGAATCTTGAGCCATGTAGTATCCTGAAAAAAGAAATGTATGCACTGATGAAAATTTATTGAAGTAATAGAAGAAATTTGGTACAGTTAAAAAATAAGTGAATATCATGAACAATTACTATTTTTGATTGTTACTTAAGTCACATGTTTAAGGTTGTAACGGAATATTAATCTCAATTTTACAAAATATCTTAAAAAAGAAAAATAATATAATAGTAAAATTATTTACCTTTCAAATATTCACAACCATCTTCTCTATTTTCTAGGTATCTGGAAATAATCATTAAGTGGTGTCAGAAATTTGGCAAATTTATCACTACATATAAAAATTGTATGAATATTGGGAAAATTTAACTTAACATCAAAAGAGAAAGATTCACACAGTCCGGTCGTATATTTTGTCCCTTGTAAATAGAGCCCGCCCTGCAAATAATCATAATTTACGTCAGTCACAGTGGCGGAGACGATTTACCTATTGATTAATGTAGATCCAAATATGTTTTTAAATTTTTTTACCTATATTATTACCGTGTATGGGCATTTTGTCTCCGCATATGCGGCCGACATGAATGACGATTCTTCGCAGGAACTATCCTTGTATTACTACATACAAGTAGTACGTGCACCCCAATGGCGCTGATGAGGTACGGAGATAGTATTGAAATATTTATATTGCATTGAGCCGGCATCTTAGGTAGGTTTTCTACACCTTTATTTTTGTATTAACATTTAAAA
>JAWQRN010000582.1:0-28187 GCA_033557685.1 Sperchopsis tessellata
ATAAGTATTCAATATAAGTAAATAAAAAGATATTGGTGAATTTTATATTAATATTATCATGGAGCGCATTATATGTTTTCATTCCAATTTACCTCCTCTTATTGCATGTTTCTAGTAGTAGTTTTAGTTTATTGTGTGTGTAGTTTAGAAATCCTAGCATGTTACTGTGTATTGTAGAAATGCCAGACAAGGACGGCAGCAAACCAGTGACACCTACAACATAGAAATTTCTTTCCCAGCTATCAAGTAAGAACACATTAGTAGTTTTACACTTGGTTTGAAGGTAGCTAAATACATCCCTAATAATATCATACTACAAAACAGTGTATGAAAATTGTTATTTCCTTTTCACTGAGATTTTTTACAGCAACCTTCCAACCAAGTTTCTGTTATTAACAAAAAATATTTAGCATGACTTTTTTTCTCTAAGAACACTTTGTTCATTATGATGAACCTTTATTTCGAGTGAAAATTGAACTTTCTTTTAACATTTTCATTCTGTGTTTTTATTGTTTAGTTTTATGTTTAGAATAGTTACCATTTGCATCTGCTTTTGTGATAATAAAAATAATTTCATATTTATTAAGAAATTAATGATAAAATGAAACAGAAATATACATTTATTCAAAGAATTTTAATTTCAATCTTTGCAGAATTAAATTAAAATCAACATTTGAATGTCATGTATTTAGCAACGATTGATATGATGCTTTTGATTGATATGATTTACTAATGATTGTTTATCCATAGTGATCCAGTCATCAATTCTAATAACAATGAAAGATCTAATGTGCAACAATTATTAGAAAAACTAATTCTTGAAGAAGATCAATTTGATGTCCATGATATTCTACCAAATACAGTACCTGATCCATCATCATTACTCTTAGAATCAGATTATGCCTGTCCAGCTGGTCAAGTTGTAATGGCTCCTGACTGTGGTAAGTATTGAAACTATACCTATTTATTATACACATTATTCACATCCTGTTCTTACCAGGATTGAACCTATCTAATAATTACACCCAACCCAAATTTAGCGAAGTGGAAGTCAATATTGTATTCACTATTTTTCTGTAACTTGTTCAATAGTTCTATCAGGTAGAAATTGGATTTTTTTAATATTATTAAGGTCATTGCACTGAAATTACACCAGTTTAAACCTAATGTGGAATTATATGCATTACTGCAAATTTCAATAGATTTGAAAGCCAAGACAAATTTAAAAAATATTTCTGGTGATGATTATTTCAAGATCATAGTTACAGGCTAGAAATTGCCAAGTTTTACCTAATAATTGAATAACAGTTATGCAATAATAAGACAATACTACATTTTTTACGGATTTACAAATAATGATTCAACAGTTTTAAAGTGTATTTATTTTTAAACTAAGAAGTTTACTATGACACAAAAATAAATTTTAACATCCATTGCAACAATAGATTACAATATTTATAGCAAATTATATTGGGTACACTATAGGTTCGTAGATTCACATAGAACTCCCCGCATGAAGCCCTTTCTGGGAATACTGAGGACTCAATGGGCTATTCTCATGTGGCCTTCGCTGCGTGAAGCATCTAGTACTTGAAGTTTTTAGTACGTACTCAATTAATCTGGTGCTGTGCTCACTGACGTAGAGATTCAGAAGTATTTTCGTAACAATAAACATTTTTTTTTTATTGGCAGGAGAAAATATCAAAACAATTCAATTTCATATGCATATATATAGAAAAAATAAATTATTTCTTCTGCCAACAAGTTCTTAGATCAAGTAATCTGTAAGAAACAGATGCCCTGCTCTACCCCTGGAACCTGCTTGACAACACATAAATTGATGTTACGAAACTACGGAGGAGTGTACATCACTAAGACCCATTTCAGAATAGTTTAGTCCTCGGTCGACCGTACCAAATGTGATGAGATGCTCGTCCAACCGAAACCGCTCCAGTTATATAAAATGGTGGGTCCTGCCAGTGGGGCCCAGTACAATTTAATGTCCTGCTACAGATTTGTGATGATCCAGTGGGACACACATACACATACAATTAAATATAACCACTAGAATACAATTGTATAATTTATTATTGAATTAATGTAAACTAAGCACTTTAAAACAAATACATTTTAAATTTGTTGAACTTTTTTGTGAACCCGTAAAAACATCAACATAAAACAGATACAGTATACTTAAACATTATATTGCCTGGGGTGCACCAACAATAGCAATGGCTTAAGGGGCATTTTCAAGGCGAGTGATATTACTTCAATGAATAAATTCACTGCACTGACAGTGGACGAAACGTTGGCACTTGTCAGAGTCTCTACACGGTTTCCACCTGGAAGTCTATTACATTTAATGGCTTAAGGTCACTTCTATTATGTGTTGGGTTTATTATGTTTAAGCTGTATAATCTTCTTAAAAAGTTTCAAAACACTTCGTCACTCAAAATGTCTAATTTTATTATATTTCAGTCCCTTGTGCAATTGGAACATACTATGATAAGGATACGAAAAGTTGCAAAGCCTGTCCTTTGGGAATGTACCAAAGTGAAGGTGGTCAACTGCAATGTTTATCATGTCCTGTCATTGCTGGTAGACCAGGAGTTACTGTAGGACCAGGAGCAAGAACAGCAGCTGACTGTAAAGGTAAATTATTTATTATTTTTCCATAAGCGGTCCTATTACTTAGGCATTGTGATAAACTATTAATCGTACAGATTTACAAGTTTCTAGCACTAGTATTTTAAATTTTTAACACATAATTATGCAAATATTATGGTGCAGGTATATTAAATATATTATAAAGTTTAAATTATTTATATTTTTTAGAACGTTGTCCTGCTGGAAAATACTTTGACCATGATGCTGGGCTATGCCGAAGCTGTGGACATGGTTTCTATCAACCACAAGAAGGTTCATTCTCGTGTCACATTTGTGGTTTAGGTAAAACAACTAGAACAAATGAGGCAGTATCTGTCAAAGAATGTAGAGATGAATGTGAAACCGGTAAACAGCTTGGTGTTGATGGTAAATGCGAACCATGCCCCCGTGGAACCTACAGACTGCAAGGTGTACAGTCTGCTTGCCAGAACTGCCCACTTGGAAGAACTACACCAAAGAATGGAGCCACAACAGTTGAAGAATGCTCGTTACCTGTTTGCACTCCTGGAACTTATTTGAATGGTACTATCAATAGTTGTGTGCCATGCAAGAAAGGATGGTATCAACCAAATTCACAGCAAACAATTTGCGTACAATGTCCACCAAATACCAGTACCAAATCAACCGCAGCCGTAAGTAAAATTCATTATAACTCACAAAATATCTTCATTTATAATTTATAAAATAATAATTTAAACTCAACATACTATAAAATAAAAAATGCCACTTCTCAGGATGAGTTTAATAATGCCTTTCTACCTATAAAGAAAAAAATTATTATGACATACTGCGTTTATATTTGATTTATAGGCATAGACCTTACAAAGGATATTTCCATTTGAAAAAAAATATAACATCAACTAAAACAAGAAACCAAACATTTTTTGACAGTAATATTACACACATACAAAATACTTCTCCAGAGAAATAATATCTCCTTCTAGCAAACATTATCTCAAAGAAACATTTAACATTTGAGTCTGAATTTCCATTAAGAACACTAAAACAATCTAGTGGTACAGAATATGTAAATTTTAACTCTTATCTTGCTTTATAGTTGACAAACACGTCTCCACAACCATTTAATAAACTAAGATTTTTCTTCACGTATATTATTTACACAGTAATTTGCAACTCTTGAAAGATTTCTTTGCACAAAATTTCTCACTACGGGTGACATCAGTGGCCAAAGACCCATGTTAAGCTTAGGAGTCATTCAGCCATATATATTTATAAATAGATTGGCCAAATTGTACTAGTGGTGGGCAAAAAAGAAAGCAACCGCTTTTTAACAATAAAAGAGTTTCTCTAAATTACCCCTAATAAGCAGTTACCTGTTTCAAAACAAAGACAAACAGTTTAGACCTTACACTAAATGCCGTGTGAACAATTGACATCTGGACTGGTCTATTTTTGCAAGGGGCCTACTTTTTCCTAGTTAATCCACTGCATAGATGATTTTCACCAACAATGAAATTAGGCGATATCTCATTAGCACTAAGCACTTTCCTCATTTATCCAAAATGAAAACAGTTTGGGGCAATATTTATTTTTAATGCAATTAAAAAAGTTACTGAAGATGATAAGTAATATGATAAAAACAAATTTGATTGGTCTTCTTGGAGTTCGAGTTTAAATAATTTCGGAAACCACCTTTCTACTGGTATATTGGGTTTACCACATAGTTGTCTTATAGTATTTAAACCAAAATAACCAGATATTATGGTTCACACATGTAATGATAACCAATAATTAAGAACTGAATTTAATACAGAACAATTACAGAAACAAGTAGCAATATTTTTTTTTTTAATTAATAGATTGTAAGTTGTCAAAGAAAATTATACTCCTGTCCAAATTAAACCCATGGGAATTATTTCCTATTCCCCAAAAATTTACTGGAAATCTTTTTTGCTGCTCAACCAACCGGTCAAAGTTTAAGCAATGTTATATTGGAGAAGTGTTTCTGGATGGAAAGCTCTAAAAAGTGCCAACCTTCCATCCACTGCTATGATGTTACTTCAACAAACGAACTCAATATAATGCCTATACCTGTTTTCTCCCAAAAACATCTTCCTATACATAAGGACCGCATGTCAATTTTCCATTAATTTAGTATTTATTCAATCTCTGTGGGAATTATTTGAATCACCTACTTCAATTACACAATGCTTTTATTGAAATAAAAAAAGAAATTAATGAGATACTGCAATTTCACTAAACCATCCTACTCTAAAATTGAAATATCCCAATTTAACCTCAATGAATATTAGCAATATATAAGCTATTTTTATACGACTGATTCATATATTATACTATATTACATCATATCTAAACAGGTAGATGCTAAGCTTCATGAGGAAAATTTCCACAAAAACTAGAGTTTGAGGACAATACTATATCCTCTTTCCTCTTCCACCTTCTGAACTATAAAATTTGATGTGTGCATCTGGTTAAAAAATGTATACTTCATTATCTAAGAACTAAATTTCTACAGACTTGGTTGGATGAATCAATTTATTTGTGATTTTTTTTTTCAGACAAGCAAAGCTGAATGTACCAATCCATGTGACACAAAAGAACCTGGTTTGCAATGTCATAATAATGCTTTGTGCATTCTTGATCCTGAAACAAGTGAATTCGACTGCGAATGTAAAGTAGGATTTAATGGAACGGGCAAAATGTGCACAGGTAAAACTATTATTTATATTTTCATGTATGAAGACCTTATATAACCAATATTATTTTTAGATGTTTGTGAAGGATATTGCGAAAATGAAGGCAATTGCGTTAAAGATGTCCGAGGTCAACCATCATGTAGGTGTATAGGAAGTTTCACTGGCAAACACTGTGCAGAAAAATCAGAATTTGCATATATTGCTGGTGGTATTGCTGCATCTGTGATTCTTATTATATTTATTGTTCTACTAATATGGATGATTTGTGCTAGGTAAGATACCAAAAATGTATTTTATATAAATAATATAGTGGATAGAGTGGGCTGTTGGATTTGTTCCATCTTAAAGTTTCCACATATAATCTTCTATAATAAATTCTACCTCGGCTCCATTCATATCACCTATTTTTAAATTATTACCTCAGTTTAATATATGGTTGGTTATGAAAAAAAGATTAAATTTCATACACTATGAAAAGGTGTGGCTGAATGGATATTTATTAGATATTATATTTTCTATTAGTAGTCCTAAATATCGTTGCACCTTATTACCACTAAATAATTACATAGAAATTGATAAATAGATACAATTATTCTATTATGTATTACATTAATTTTGCTATTTATTACATTAAAACCATAGCCGTCTTGTTCACTCAATGGCTAAGTACTAGGCTACTAAGCATGGGGTCTCGGGTTTGAGACCCAGAGGTGGTCTGTTTTTGTGATTAGGGAAAAGCCTTTGTGATGCTCGTCTTCCGGGAGGGATGTAAAACTGTGGGTCCTGTGTATTGTAAGTAAAATGAAGACTGTGCATGTAAAAGAATCCAATTCCAGTCAGAATACTGGATGCGGCAAAATTCTCAGATGTAGATTCCCTGGCGCAGGTGACTGGCCATAGCCGACGTTAAATAAACAAATATTAAAATTATATATTTTTACCAGCTATGGTGTGCACAAAAACTCATTATTCCCAAGTAGGGCTATAGCATATGTCATTAATTTTTCTTTCTATATTTCAAGTAATAAAGTGTTATTGACATTCTGGTTAGTAGTATAGGCTTACATTATAAGCTATTATCCAATATACTCTCAATATTGTTTCTCATTTTCTTCACACTCTAATTATTTGGTTGGAAATGACAATACATTATATCGCTCAAAATTGAATTCATATATGCAATTAGATGAGTATTTCCTATATTTAAAGAGAAAGACAAAAGAAAGTGCAAAAACTACAGGGAATATCTCTCATCGGTGTACCTGGAAACTTATATAAAAAATAGTAGGAGGAAGACTAGGAGAAACAGTTGGTCCACTGATTGAGGATGAACACAGTGGCTTTCGGTCAGGGGGGAGCACTCAGGACCTCGTTTTCGTACTGAGACAAGTCCAGGAGATATTCTTAGGATAGGACAAGCAAGCATTCTTATGTTTCATTGATTTGGAGAATGCCTTCAATAGCATACAGAGGAGTGTGTATGGAGAATTCTTCAAAGGAGGGGAATCAAAAAAAATCTTCTAATGGCAATGAAAAGCATGTAAACAACAACAAGTGCTACAAATAAAAGGTCAGAGGAATTTTGTGTAGGACAAGGATTGAGGCAAGGAGGAAAACTTAACTATTTTCTCTTCACAATGCTAATGGATGAAGTTCTGAAAATTTGTAAGGAAGAGACATTACAACTGAATATGGGTTAGAGAAATTTGCAGATGACATGGTTATATAACCGTATGGGTTCAGAGAAGTGTAGATGTCTAAAACAGAGACTTGAGGTTGAGAAATATGAAGATAAATGTTAATAAGACAAAAATAATAATAGTGAGCAGGTCGAGAAGGGATGTAAGTATAACAATAGACAATCAGCAGGTTGAACAGGTGCAGATGGAGAAGAAGTTGAAGAAAAATGGAGGATGATGTGAGCGGTAGACTGCAAAGTGGAGCTGGTCTCTTACACTTTCTAAAAGTTTTTGGGAAGAAGGGAGGTAAGCTAAGAGATAAAAATGTCGTTTTATATGACCATATATATCCTAGTCTTAATACATGGTAGTAATTCGTGGATACTTATGAAAAGGCATAAGAGCAGAATTAAAACAGTGCAGATGAAGTTTCTGATTAAGACATGGGATAAAATGGTGGTCAGGTTTATTGACAAGAAAGGAAGTGATTGGGAAGTAGCAAAGAGATTAACTCATGTGAGGCAGGGATGGTATGAGGTCTGTAAGGAAGGTTGGAACTGAATAATTGTATATAACATTTACACCTTACAGTTGTAGAAGAGGAACCGATTATGTATTTATGTATGAGTGTATCCAACATTCCCTTCTTTAGTATACGTTCACTATAAGCTATTTTCTATTATTTAAACCATTCACTAGACAGTACTCTGTAAGATGCTGTCATCTTGTCACATAACGCAGTATATTACTACAGATCTATGAAAGCAGTGGTAAAAATCCAAAAGATGTCCATACTTCAAAATACTTTTCATTCCATATAAAAAGGTTTTCGATTATTCTAAAATCATTTTCTTAATATAATTTCGCCTAAGACTCATCTAATGTTAATAACATAAATATTATAATAAAAAAGGATCTTTTTGCTACCTACTACCCCACTGTTTAATTCAGAACCATATATAATTATTTTCACTTTTCTTCAAATATAGAGTGAAATAATGCAATTGACTAGTATTAATTTAAAGCTTTGGTTTTGGGTTAAAATGTAAGCATTTGTTAATGTAATTTAATATTTGTAGGGCAAATAGAAGAAAGGAACCAAAGAAATTGTTGACTCCAGCAACAGATCAAAATGGATCTCAAGTTAATTTCTATTATGGAGCACCTACACCATACGCAGAAAGTATAGCTCCAAGTCATCACTCAACATATGCACATTACTATGATGACGAAGAAGATGGATGGGAAATGCCAAACTTCTATAATGAAACATATATGAAAGAAAGTTTACATAATGGAGCTAATGGAAAAATGAATAGCTTAGCAAGATCTAATGCTAGCATATATGGAACAAAAGATGATTTATATGACAGATTAAAACGACACGCTTATTCAGGGAAAAAAGGTAAATTCTATATCTAATTCGATTAACTCTATTAAAAATGCATGAAAAAATGTCATATTAGTATGTTATAATTCTTAGAAATAACTGTTCAATGTTCTTAGAGGTACACAGCTAAATGCCTTTTCTCTAGGCAAAACTACGTCATTAGTTTTACAGACAGTGCTTGTTTCTTGTAGGGACTGTGTTCATGAATTACCATACACGAAGTAAATATACTTTAAGCGTACAGAATTATCATAATCCACTGCAGGACAGAGATCTGACCAAGTTCCTTCCACTCGACATGAGTGTGCGCTCTCCTCATTAACATAACAATTTCTAACTTCTCTGTCCCACTTGTCATTTAGTCCTACATGGTTAATTCCCTTGACCATCGATGATCTGTTTACTTTTCAAGATGTCTTGCTCATTTCCGCTTCTGCATCTTCACCTTCCCTATAACATTCCTAACCTTAATCTCAAACCCATCATACATTTCTTAATCAGTTTTTCTCTTGTTTGGAGCTTCTGAATATACGAGGCAAAACATATTAATCAAAGATGTAAAGGAACCTACGGCTTAAGTATGTTGCTTAGACATCCACTTGTACTCCATGGAAGCTTTGTTGTATAGCCAACTCATAGAACACCACTTACACTTTAGTATGATTCATCCTAAGGTCTACATTTTTAGTTTCTGAATCTAAATCAATCATTTATTGTTTTAGTTTATGGATGCTGTGTGCAAATATCACAATATATCGGTAAATTTGAAGTAGTTAAGAAATTTCCCATTCACTTGTATGCCCTTGTGTTCCCAGCGTATTTCTATACATAACATATATTCCAGACCTGCAGTGAACAACCTTGGCAATATGGTGTCAAATTGTCCAACAGCTTTTGTAAAGTCTCATGTAGCTTTAAATCTTTATTAATATAATTAGGAGTCATTCAAAGAGATTGTAACATATCCTTGACTGGAGGTAGTAAACATCGTAATTTATAAATGCCTCAAAACGAGTACAAATTTTTAAAATTACAAAAGTACCAAATTTACCATCAGCTACGTTTAGAGAAAGTGTGTCATAAATATGTTAACCTGAATTATTGAAAGAATTTTAAAAGGTTGTAGGTTAAATACGCTCTGCCAGTATATGTAACTTTTAAAAAATTTTAAAAATTTTACAAAATTATAATAAGAACTTTTGCGAATATTTACTTACATATCTGAAACTATAAATTAAAAACTCTTTATACTTCTTCATGTGTAGTTATGCCCTATTAGTTCTTTTGAAATACATATCTAACGTTAAAAATTAATAATAAACGCCTCAAATATTTTAAATAAATTTAATATCAACCTCAATTAAATGTTTTTCTATTTAAATTTATTTTAATATTTTTTTTTTCTCAAAACCAAATTGTAACATAAATATTGGAGAGTTTCATAAAAAATATTACTTTTAGAGAGCAGCTAGGATGGAATCTATACGAGAAATAATTAGCTGGGCAATCATCAATGTATTCAAACCTCCACAGAAACAAGAATAAGCTTAAGGAATATCATAGTTCTTGTATATAATTAAATAACTTATAGTTAGCCGCATGTAAACCTATAACTTAATGTGCAACGACAAGTCACAGACAATCAGAAATTGTAAAATCCTGTAACTATTTTACCAACTGTTTACATTTAATAATACTGTATTAAATATTTATTTTTTATTTTCAGACAAGAGTGATAGTGACAGTGAAGGGCAATAAAATTTGACTGTAATAAATTTTCTGGTCAACTGTAATGCTCAAATGGCGCAACGACCAATAGATAGAGCTACTTTTTTTGTATAATATTTCTAATTATTATTTATATGTTGTATTTCTCTGTACAATACACTGCCAAGTAGTGTAATATAAAATTTTCGACATTTTCTCCTTCCTCCCTTGAAATCCACTAATTCGTCATAGTATTTATATTAGTATTAATTATATTTTGTAATATTAAACCCCCTATTTACAAAGTATTCTATGATGTACTGTTATTTCAAAATAGTCAATTTAAAGCGAATTTTAGATGTTACATACCAGTTGCTGTATGCAATGTTATTTAAACCGATTGTTGTTTTATTATATAGCATTTTATATTAGATGTGTAAATGAATGAGCGTTGAGTGACATGTGACATAGTTTTATATTATATACGTTTAAATTAATATTTTTGTACTACAGATGTAAGTGTTATTTTTGTAATTATATTGTATGTTTTGTAATTTAAATGTACTTAAAAAAATGTTACGAATGTGAAAAAGTGTACACAGTTTATATTATGTAAGAATGACTGAATAAAGTAATTTACAAATACCTACGACACTTTTCTTTATCTCCTAATCCTTCATATAAAGCTACAAGTTAATGCTCATTGATACTACACTCAAACAGAATGAATTCAACAGTGATCTTAAGACTTTGCCACTACAATATGTTAAATTGGTATACTTATTGCTATAAAACAGTCGTAAATTGACAGGAAAAATTAGTTCCCAATACCTTCTAGATCATAAATAGAAACAAATTTAGTGAAATTGTCATTAGAGTCTTAAAATTGACAAATCTCAAATGAAAACTCTGTGAAATAATGTGATATAATCTCACCTACTGTGGCCAACATGAATAGGGATCTTTGCAGCACAGGTTCTATTCACAAGTGATCACAATAGATGGCAGAACTGACTACATCTATCTACTTACACGCATTATGTGTTTCATACTCTTAACCCTATAAAGCCTGAATTTTTGATATAAGACAAAAAATCACATAACTTCGAATGAACTATTTGAGAAACAAGTGCTATTAGTTCACCTACTTGACACTAAAACATCCGACTACCGGTATGCATTTGTCTACTAAAGTGTGCCGATTTCTTCGCTATCGACGCCGGCTCCATAAACTTTATATTTTCATACAACCAAACGTTCCGAAATGTCACACTTGGCGTTATAGGGTTAACTTGTGAGGCTGCTGAAGATGTCACAGGCAGAACGGTTCATCAATAGTAGGTCACTCGTTGAGGTGTATGTAATCATCACGTGAATGAGTAAATCAGCGAATAGTTACAAGTGTTCAACCATTATTATATTTAGTGAATTTTGTTCAAGTGCAATTTGTGCAACGCTAGTTTCGCATAGTGGCAAACCATGGCGAATACGGGCGACGGCCCAGGAAACCGTACACTACGTAATATACTCTCGTATCCAAACAACATGGACAACGAAGTGCTTAAGGCCCTAAAGATTATACACTCCCGCGAAATAGAGAAAGCAGCCGAGGTTGGTTCAAAGACCAAGAAAAATAAAATTAATCACCAGCAATATTCTGTACCAACTAGTAACTCATTTGGTACCCTTGAAATGAACGCCCCAATGGAACAAGATGCCCATGTGCCGGAAAATAACAGCTCCCCCAAAAAAGAGAAATGCCTCCAATTGTAATTGCTGACAACGTAAATGAATATGCAAAATTTATTAATACCATTAAATCGTTATACAAGAACGAAGTTCGGATTAAATACACCCCACGTGAAATTTATCTGAACACGTGCTCATGCGAAGACTTCAAAACTTTTCAACCCGAACTGCAACGACATAAAATTAAATTCTATACCCATTCCCTGAAAAATGAGGGGGTTAAGAAGCTTGTACAGAAGGGTTACCAAATCTCGATTATATTAAAACTAGCATCGGCCCCGACGCTGCTGCAACATCTATAATTCAACAAAAAACTGACCCATCATACTCATTTCCAATTTACCTGGTGTACTTTTCACATGAAATTGATCTGAATAAAATTTGAAATATCAAATATATGTGCCATACAAAAGATATGTGGGAATCCTATCGGAGCTCAAGATTAGCTACGCAATGCCATCAGTGTCAATCATTCGGTCATGGAACAAATAATTGCTTCAAGGACCCCAGATGCCTAAAGTGTCCCTTATTTCACTTAACATCTGAATGCCCAAATGTAACCGATTCAATACCAGAGTGCACAAATTGTGGTGATCACCAATCCAACTACGCTGAGTGCCCAGCATATTTAAAATTTGCAAAAAATTACGAAGATCGGCAACAAATATCTAAAACGAAACAATCGCTTGTAATTAATAACTCACAATTTCCCCCTCTTAAAAACGCTAACAAATACACACCCACACCCAAACAGATTAAATATACGCCTGCTCCATGGGCTCCTAGACAAGATAACGCAGGTAGCAGTAGACCATCCAATGAGTTCGGTGAACTAATGGCTGAACTAAATAAATTAAACCAATTATGTAATCTAACAAAAATGCTCCGTTTTGTTAAAATATTAAATAATCGATTACAAACCGCAACCAGGTTTGAAGATCAATTACAAATTTTCACTGAAATAGCTTCCCAAGACAACAATGATACCCAACCGTAATCATTATGTACCAATAGGAATCGAATTAAAATTGCAGCAAATTATAAATAAGGGCTTTCCTCAAAATACATGCTATCGATATAATGCTACTATGCGAAATCAAACTTTCACAAAGACGAACTACTCAGTACCTAATTATAACATTCTAAGAAAGGATCGCCCAACAGGTAGAGGAGGAGGCGTAGCCATCCTCATAAATAATGAACTACGATATACACCAGTTCCATTCCTTACAGCTGACATTGAATCTGTAAGAATAATCTTAGAGGACCAAACTTATATTTATAGCATTTACAACCCCCCTAATAAATCATTTAACACAAGCGAGCTATACACTCTTCATACTGCAGCAAATAAAATCCTCATTGCCGGCGATTTCAATTGCATGCATACTGCATGGAATAGCCTGATAAATAATACAAACGGAAACACTCTTTATGAACACCACTCAAATAACAATTACATTATTGAATACCCTAACTCATACACCCATTTTCCAACAAATGGAAATAACCCGAGCCCAAAAGACTTTGCCCTAGCCCGTAACTTAAATATAAATAATCTCTTAACCCTTAATGAACTCAATTCTGACCACCTACCGATTACCTTTGATTTTGCAGCTAGATTTTCCCTTCCTATTCCACATAAAAAATATATATACCAACTGGCTAAGTGGCCACAATTTCGTAACTTGATCAACTCCAACATAACAGTTAATGCCCATCTTCCCACTATGGACGCCATTGACTTATGCATTGAAAACATAACTGAAACTATTATATATGCTGCTAACGCTTCTATTCCCAAAACTCGCACCAAAAAATAGAAAGAAAATATTCCCGTCTATATTATACATGTTATAAAACTCAAAACAAATGTCAGACGTAATTTTCAACGTACTAGGGAAGATCAGAGCCGTAGAAACTACAATTACCTAACCCACCTTTCCCATACGTTGCTAGAGGAACATAGAAATAACTCCTGGAGTGAAACACTTGCCAACATAAAACCTGGTAATTAATCACACTATCAACAATATAAGAAATAAAAATCAAAGTATCCCCATCCTCAACACTCACCGTGGAGTAATTCACGATCCCCATGACAAAATTAAAGCTATGGCGGAAACATTCCAAATGAGCCACGAGCTTACTCTAGATCAAATACCAGACCAACTATTTCACCAAACAGTTACGGACCAGTTAACGAGCTAGAATATATACAACCCCTAATTGAAACTTCAGCAAGTCCCGGCGAAATACTCTGTAGAGTCCAATCTTTATAATCTAACAAAGCTCCAGGACACGAGAAACTTCAAAACAAACTAATTAAAAACCTGCCCAAGAAGTGCATAGTCCAACTGACCTACATTTATAATGCCTGCCTCAAAAGATGCCGAATGGAAATGCGCAAAAGTTATTGCAATCACAAAGTCAGGCAAAGACAGGACCCGCCTGGAAAACTATAGGCCCATTAGTTTACTGTCTACCCCCAGTAAAATACTCGAAAAAATTGTGCTTACTCATTTGCATAAATACTGGTATGGCGACAATATATTAATCCACGAACAATTCGGATTTAGGGCGAAACATAACATCTTTTAGCAAGGTGCTCGAATAACTGACCACATCACTGTCAACTTCAATTTATATAAAAGCACAAGTGTCAACCTACTAGATCACCAAAAAGCATTCGATACTGTTTGGCATGATGGATTAATACATTAACTCATTCAATATGGTTTCCTAATGTATCTAGTTAAAATAGTTCAAAACTACCTATCGAACCGAACTTTCAAAGTAAACCGCAGATCCCTTACATCTTCCCCTAAATCCATCGCTGTAGGAGTCCCCAAAGGCTCACTACTTGGCTCTTTCTTGTTCCTACACTTCATTAATGATATACCTAAAAACCCTGATACTGCTGTTGTTATATTTGCAGATGACACTGTGACATTGAAGTGTTCTTTAACAAATAGAAAATGCGTCTCAATGCTGAAGAGACTGAATTCTGTATATTCTCCAAATATAGGAGAATTGAACAATACAACCCCATTACAATCGCTGGAGCCCCAATACAAGAATCATCCGAAGTCAAGTGTCTAGGAATCACACTTGATAATAAACTTAACTTCAAACCCCACTGCACTAAAATGAAGAACAGAGCCATCTTCCTACTTAAAACCTTATATCCACTTCTTAACAAAAATAGTGGTCTTTCCGAAAACAATAAACTACTCATTTATGGCTGCCAGATATGGAGCAACACCTCCAAATCCAACTACAACATGCTAGAAGTTGCTCAAAATAAATTTCTGAGACTAGCAACTAATGTCAGCAGATACATTAGAATTGTGGACCTACACCATAACACCAATATGGAAACTATTACAGAATTCGTCTATCGGCACGCAGACAAATTTTACAATTTACAACTACGAGAACATGACTGCACATCGAACGTTGGAACCACCACCAGAGCCACAGCAGCATTCAGAACCAAACATAAATTGATGGATCATCTTTTTATTTAAGTTTTAATGTATTAATTATACTATATTGTAAATATTAGCTTGTACATAGATAAGGTAGGTTAAGTATGTAAATATTATGTTTAGTTCAATAATGAATGTAGGTTTTTTGTTTTAATTTTCCTACAACTGTAATAATTTAATAATTGTTAAAGATATTATTTACTTAGGGTAATTACTGTAAATTACAAATATATATTGGCTAAGGCCACAGGTCGGTACAATTTACAAATATATTTACGATTATATATAGAATTAAGTAAACTATACACTTAACAAATAAAGTTTTTCTAAGGTGAACATGTCCTCTCTCCTTAAAATGATGAGGTAGGGGAAAGTACTAAAATAGCTATATGTTGTCGAGTTAATATCCTCAGTAAGTCTTGCAAATTTTTACTTTTATCTTGTAGTCATATAGTTCATTTTTTATCTAAATAGTCTTCTAATAATACTGGAAAAATGTGTTTGGTGACTTAAAGATTTTGTTATTCTTTCTGCTTAGCAAAATTAATTTTAAAACAAAATAACGGCCAATTTGAAATGGAAAGAGGTCTATCCAAATTTACATAAAATTCAATTGTCTGCCTGTTCAAAATTTATCTATATATTTGCCTGTCTGTATCCACCAATGAAAACAGTGATCAGTATTTTTTTTATCCACATGCAAACGCTGTAAGAGAAAGTATAATAAACCCAAAAACATTTTAGATTTCAGTAGTCCCCTGAAAAGGATTTGACCATCATTAGAATGATGGCAGTGTGTGTGACTGGAAATCTTGTTAATAGGATTGCTGGTAAATGTCTGTACCGATTAACTCCAAATTACGTATTATTAGTGACATTAACTGATTTTGGGATCTATAGCTAGGTTTAAAGTGGCACTTATAATTTAATTTGTCTCTCCTGAAAAGTGTTTTAATACAGTAAACTCTCCTTTTTCTGGACCACAATTTAACGACTTCGGATTTAATGGACAAAATTTCCAGTTCTTATGTCATTGGTAAAAATGAACACACCATTAATATTAAATTTGATTTTAGCCAAAATTTGCTTATAAATAAATTAACAGATTATTTTTTCATTAATTCACTGTTTTTTTAACAAATTTTAGCCAATGGGTAGTAAATTCACTGACAAGACAATATTTAAGAAATGGAAGTGGAAAAAGTGGACCCGTGCTACGAATTCTTTGTATCAAATCTAGGCATGTATGTAAAAAATACCGATAAAACATTATCTTACTACCAGATAAGCGCCCTAGCTAGAAAAGGCAGCGGACATACAAATAGATGTCAATGAAAGTTGAATTTGGCTTGTATTTTTGAGATGAATTATGCTTTTATATATTACCTGTGTCATTCACCTTACGAAAAAAAAGAGTATTATTTTCTAAAATTCGTATTTACTATCATTCTATACAGATGTTGGGAATTTCCTATTTGTTAGAGCAGTACATAGTTTTATTTTATTCATTTGTGCTGCAACATCCTAGTCATACACATAATAGTTTCTGCTTAACTCTACTTACAGTTTAATCTAAATTAAAAGCATAAGTAAAAAGAGGAAACGCACAAACTTGAGTGTTGAACAAAAACTTGAACTCATTGGAAAATATAAACACAAAAATGTTGAGAGTTTTTATTATTAATTATAAATAAATGTTTAAAATGTTGACTGACCTTAAATTTCGATATCCCTGTCCACATCAATCCTCGTAAGGGGGCATCTACTGTATGCCTTAAAATATGTAATTTGTTTCATACGGACATTCTCATTTTACGGACAATCGTATTTAATGGACACCCCTTCCCTCCTTTAGTGGTACTAAAAATCGAAGGTTCACTCTATTGCATATTTTTTGATTTTTTGGCTTATTTATTGTTGATAGCGGAGAATGAAAAGAAAAAGAAACATTTTTGATAAAACTTGTTATAACTAAAACAAAAAACAATAAATAAAAATAAAAGGTACCTCCAGCATATCTCTTAGCCAAATAACTTTAAGTAGTGCATTCCCTCAAAACTTGACAGTTATTATTTCAAAAAATTAAATCACACAATGCCTAGATTTTTATTGTAAAATTTTGTATTTTAGATTAAAATAAACCATACATTAAATTAAAAAATGTATTTCACAAGTAGTATCTTTTGGTGTGCTGTATTTTAAAGCATGGGCTGTATAGTCTCACATTGCAGTCCTTAGGTGTAAGTCCAGAATCCAATCCAATCTGTTTGACCTTCGGATCAATGGAGGGAGGAGGAGCACAAGTCGTTGCTGTAGCTTGCGGTAATCTCTTATTTACATTCCAAAATTCATTCAAACGACTTTGTTCTTTTGCACATGTGTAGAACAAAAACGCCTAGCATCAACGACAACAGTCAGTGCCTCAATGAATATATTCAAATATAAAAAGACAAACTACATTTGCCTAATGCGGGAAAGTTGATATACGCACATTTCAAATTTTTGCCTGTTAGCACCAAGAATGTTAACACGTATGTCGTACAGGATTATATGGTAAGAGGTTAACCAAATTAATTGTGTCAACTTCTTCTCTCTAGTGTTTCCTACTTATTTTATAAATATTCCTTTTGAATTTTTTTTTTTATTTTTCTTTGAACTTTGCATATATCCACTATATTAGCTATAAACCTTTTATTTCCCTAGCATCTGTGGGTCTACAATTCGTTTGACCTTAATCACAATTTTTTAAAATAGTCGTAATTAGGCTACAAGGAAATATCAGACAGTTAAAAAAAACAAATCAAACAGTTGCAACAACACCAAAACACAAACTGATGTAGAATCCCTCAAAATATGGAGGTGCTGCGGATGTCATATGTACAAGTAACTTCCATTCCAATTTACAATTGCTTCGAGATAGCCTCAGTTGCGCTTGTAATCTGGGAAATAAGGGAGAGTTAATAAAGTAGCAAAATGAAATTTATATACAAACCAATGTATAATAGATACGTTTTATTTTATTATAAAATACAGTATTTTTAATAGTAAATATAGTATATACTATAGTATATAAGTTGAACATAATTGAAATTTTAATATTTACTCAATAATTCTTTAGAATTAAGAAATATTTGAAATTCTGGTCTATCTTTCATTTCCTGTTCTATATCTGATGAACTAATTTCAAAATATTCGCTAAAACAAAAGAAATAAATATAAAATGAACTGGTAAATCAACAAGATAAATATATTTAGTGTCACCAATATACTAAGACTAGCACCTACAATGTGGGTGTATTGTGCTGATTTGGACGTGTAATGAAGGCTACCATTTAAGAGGTTTATATTCACAAATATTGCAAGATTCATAAAGACCATAGATTCTAATATGTAAAATTGTAATTTTCTATTCCTGAGGTTTTGGAAAACCTACATTATTATATAAAGGACTTTCAACTTTATCAAACACCTCCTCACTCAAATAAGTCTGGTATATCAAAGTAGTAATTTATATATTTTTATATGGAAAATAATAATAATAATCTTTGATTAAATTTGTAATTTCAACTGAAGGAAAAATTGATTCGCTTTTCAACTCATTGATTTATCAATTTGGTGTAATTAACCCAGATTTTTGTGAGAATGAACAGAAGTTTTCCCATGGATACAGTTCGTCATGAAACAACTGTTAGATCAATTAAACAAGGAAAACATTGGTTTTTTCGCTCACTAGTTTTCAACAAATATTTAAAGTAATTGGCTGTGAATCAACTAAGCAGCAAACAAAATAAATTCAAATGAAATGGATAGCAAATAATTGCATGTTATCAGGGTAACGACTTACCTGTAGTTGCCTCTCATCACAGCAGAAGCTCTTGCATTTCGAATTAAATTTTCAGCAAAGCATTTGGCAGCCTGTAATAGAGCTCTTTCAGCAGCATTTAAGTACACATTTGGTGCAACTTCTTCAGATTTTAAGACAACTCCCACATCCAAAGCAGCTTGATGTACATACACGCATTCTGTATCTCTATCCACACTATTCTGTTTCTGAGATTTATCAGGTGAGTCATGGCCTGCAAAAAATATCAAAATTAGATCCAAAATTTTAGTACAAAAATTGAATGGTAAAACAGAATAAAAATATATGATATCACTCAATCGGCTCTTACAGAACATCACTTTATAAAACATTCTTAAATTAAAAGATCATATAATCGGATTAAATTTGCAATAGTGTATTTCTGCATTTCTTCTATAAAATATAAGCTTGAAAGCTTGGTTAATCATGCAAATTCATGATTAGGAAAATCTGCTGAGATATGCGAAATTTTTAGAATCAATGTATTTTAGTTGTTGAAATTTTCAAAATAGATCGTGGTTGTAATAAAAGTACCCACATACATAGGACAGATTTGTATACAATTGTCACATCTACAGACAAATGAAGCATAAATATTATGCAGTTGTTTGGGCTTTGATGAATTTCTGTAGCACTTCTTGAATCTGATATATAAAATAATCACTTTTAATACACTTTTTCTTCCATACAACCCCATAAATAAAAATTTAAAAGAGTTATCTCAGGTGAACATGGTGGCCATGCAATTGGACCCTCTTTTCTAATCAAACATTGGGGATATTTGTATTAATTAATTAGTTAATCGGTAGCTTCTTGAAGAAACCCTACACAGTGTGTGGCATTAAAACAATCTTGTATAACATAGGGTCAGTCATTTCAGATCTGATATAAAGAACTCTGGCAAGCCTAGTTTTGCCAGCTATATTTGTTTTATCTTACTTCTGCTCCTTGAAGGTCACAAAGACAAACCTAAACAAAATCTTCATGCATCATAAAACCCATCATCTAATTCTATGTATCATTCACTTTCAATATTCAATTCAAATTTCATCCTAATGTTGGTACTAACCAAAATTAACTCGTCCTCAGGTGCTGTTTTCATATTGCCCAGAGCACATATTAAGATATTTGTTAATTCAAATTATTTATTACACTTTTTAATTTAATTGTAGTTTGAAAATTACCTGAATAGTCAAATCCGTTCGCTATTAACATAAAATTTCCAAAGGAAAAAATCGTTTATTCTCTTTAATTATGAAGAATATCCAGAAGACAGCAAATTTTCTTCTTAATAATATCCATACCTTTTAGATCACCTTGTATAATTTCTTCAGCATTCGTTCATTACTAAAATTTTGGATACATCAAAACCATTGCAACATGCTTCTATCAATCATGCCATTAACTTTTCCTTCACTGCATTCTAATTAATTATTGATTAAATACCAGCCCAGTCCCATGTCACCCTACACTCACCTTCCTATCTCTGAATCTACTAATCCACATCTTATGAATTTCTTTCCCAAATACCCAGTCATTAATTTTTTTGAACATCTCCTCCTCCATAAAAAAAATCCAATCTATTCTCACTCGACTATTCTCAAACATAATACATCTCTTCTTATAGCTAGGAGTCAATCCTACGCTTTTCATTAATTCACTTAATCGTAAAAGCATGTCATACATATTATGTTCAGACTGCAATTAAACCACATCATCAGAATACAAAACAGTTACAATATCACCTTTTCATGCCCATACCAAGTAAATCTTAATACATTTTTCAAAAAATATATTGAACCGTCATGGTGATGTACACAATCTTGACATAAACCCTCCTCCATTTCAAATTATTTTTGCATCTATATCAATGAGGGAACTTGATAGTCTTTGACTCTTCTCTTTCCTCGTTGAAGCCATGCCGTGCTTTGCCATTAAGATTCTTGGTTTTGTTACCCGCAGCATTAGGACCTTCAGCACTGAGGATATTATATCTCTGTCATATAGTATTTGTATTTTTGTATTTATTAAAAGTAAACCTCTACAATAGTATACTAAATATAGAAGTATACAGCTGCTGGAGCCGAGGCTTAATACATAATAATATTAATATTTACATATAGAAGCTTCACCAAATGAAACACCTTGACACTATGGATGTACATCCTTATATTTGTGTTTTAGGACATCTATCCAAGGAGGAGATATATATAAGAGTGTTCAGTGTCAAGGTTGTTCGGCTTCAAAAGTCTTTTTTTTTGTAAATATCTGCAATAACAAATTTTCTTGCCAATAAAAATGACATTTTTCTTCCAAAGCAGTTTTTAAGTGTTTGAATTTTATTTCCATTGGCAATTTATAGTAAACTCCTTAGGCATATATTCGATAAGCGAAACTGCTTCTGCAATCCAAAAAAATGTTCCCATCTACTTCTTTCCTAAAAATTTTATTTGGCCTTTTTATTTATGGAAAGCCCTGGTTCCCAGTAGTGTAGCCAAGTCTCTTCTCTAGTAATTATTCAGAAAGGAAGTCTGTCGCCTTTCAACACAGCCAAATTTTCTTGAGAAATTTATTTTCTTCTCAGTTTATATTAAGGTGTAAGCAATCTGTGAGTTCAAGGTACAGACTCCTTCTCCATGCATAAATCATCAATTTTCAAAACAGTTGCTTGCAATACACTCAATTCATTATGAATAATCATGCACCTCACACCACTAGTTGATTCGCAACCTTCCGAAGTTGTGTTAAAGTGATCGGTAATAGCGGGGATCAACAAAAAATCAGTCTTTCCGATCTCAGATGCACAAAAGGAAGATAAAACAAATCAACATTATTATTACATATTAAATAAGTATATTATTTAATCATTTCTTATTTAAAATTTATTATGTAGTACTAGTTTTACACTATTCTTTGTTATCTACAGGTTGTTATTTGTAAATAAAAATAAACACAACATATGCTTCTTTGCTATCAAAAAACACAAATCACTACACATAGCAGCCTTTTATAAATGCTTTTTGGCAAATTGCTCTTGTTTATAAGAATCTTTATTACATAATTAATTTCACTTGTTTTATCAACAAATCCCTATAAACTGCACAATTTAGACATATATATTTCTAAATGTTAGAGCTATTTTTATTTTATTTATATCATCATTCTTTTATTTCAAGGATAAGTAAGTAATATAAACTATATCCGACTATCAATTACTATAATAGTAAACCATCTTCTTTCGCCCTTTTTTTTATTAGGCACAAACATGTAAATAAGGTTTCAATTTCAATGAAAATGTATGGAATTCTACTATCCTTACTACATGTTAAATTTTGACTCACCTGTTATATTAACTGGTACATCAACATTTAACTGGAATTCTCTTTTGACTATGGAAGACAATAAGTAACTTTCTTGGACAACTTGTTTTTGTTGTGAAACAATATGTGCCTCATTAAAGATATTATAGTTAGCTAAAGGTGTGTAACCATGTGATCTTGCATATAATATAATGTTTTTTATGTTCCAATTTCTTCTATCAATCAAATTTGAATTCAAAATTGTTCTTTGAATTTTCCTTGCCCTTGACCACTACAAATAATATTTTTAAAAATATCAGAAAATACTCAAAGCCAGAGGATAGATATGAATTGTTTGCTTAGGGAGATAATTGTTTAAGTGAAATTTTTAGTATTAAAAAACCTTCATAAATATAGGCATGATGACATCAGAAAAATACATTGCAAAATTTATAGAAATCATTTTAAAGTATTGTCCATGGGATATGTATTATTATAATACAGAAAGAGTAATAGATTTTGGAATTGAACTATTGGAGAAACCAAAGGAATGTTAAAATTATTAAGAAATCGACTTTCAAATATCCAAACAAGATTTGGAAATTGGAAAAATATTTATATTTCACTAAAATTTTAAAGTACTGAAATTTAATTTCTTGTTGATATAAATTTTCATATAATTATGCAAATAACCTTTAACTACGACTATTTACATATAAAGTATGGACTTTTTAAACAAGATTTTAGACCAATATTTTAAAGGTCTAAAGTGTGTGTTATACAATGGAAAATATGCTGGTGATATATAATAATAAATTTTAAAATGGAAGAAGTGAATGCATTAGTTAAAAATTACCACAATTTTGGAAAAACTAGAGTAAAAGCATCATATAAAATATAATACCTCACAACTGGCCCTCTTCCCCATATTCCAAAATGTATATTCTGCAATAGATTTACATACGTAGGGATATAAACATTTGTACTCTAAATTATTTGCTAATTCAGTAACAATTGGAAGCCTCTTCAATAAATACGGGAGAGCTTCAACCACATTCTTAAATTTATCCTGTGGAAATATTAGTTTATATTTTTCATCATCAGGAATTCTTGAACACTCCCCTGATGATGACTTTGAAACGTCTGGTTCTAGCTTAATTTTCTTAAGAAAAGACGTCTTCAACAAGGACTGTTGAGCAGGTCTCTTTTTGTTGACATCTTGATTGACATTTTTTAAATTTGAATCAACAGAAAATTCAACATTAAATGGATGACTGTTCAAAACTTGATCAACTCTTTCATCCATGATATCTACCGACTTTAGAAATTCATCTCTAGTGCTCGCTTCAGCAGTTTCTGGCCTTGAAGCATAAGAATGTTCTAAGTAAATAAATTCATGTAAATTTTTGCTTTTACATGAGATAATTGTTTCATTTTCTCTTTCAGGGAAATGCTCCTGAGGTTCATGATGGATTATAGTGTTATAGTCAATATCCATAATTTCACCTTCGATTTCGGGTATGCGGTGTTCTAAAATCACTTTAGTCTCAGAATCATCTTCAAATAATGAAAAGTCAATTACAGTCTCGTTTCCTAAAGTTTGTCTGCCGGTGTATGTTTTATCTAGTTTTAAATTATGGATTACATCTACAGGTTTATTCAATTCACACTTAAAAAATATCCTAACTCTTAAAGGAAATTCACCCCAACCTCTTCTTGATAAATGGAATGGTCCATTCCTAAAACAAAAAGGATATTAATATTTCTACTACATGAAATCAGTTGTATTAATTTAACATGTTCTCAATTTTCTTAGCTTATGTATGGAAGTAAAACATTTGGAATATAAAAAATGTGGCTTGTCACCATACGACTTTCTTTTTGACAAAAATAATGCCCCAACTAACTATAAAATAAAAGTATAAAATGTATCCCTAAGGTTCTCTAATGTGTTACTTAAGCAATGATTTGAAAAATGTATGAAAAATTATAACTTCAAAATCGAAAATGATCCCTTCCTTCTTCCCTATCCCACTCGGTACAACGAAATGTTTAGACTTTAATAACTCTGCCATTTTTTGATTTGTATGTTATGTTTTTTTTCTTTCTTACTTTGATTAGCCTCAGTATATGCCATTTAGCCTGGCGCAAGTTTTTATAATTTGATATATTTAATTTTTTTATTTAATTCCAAGCTCCTGCGATTTTACCCAGGGACTGGGAATCGAACTCGAGCCACCGCGGAGTCGGATAGTTGAAGCCCCAACGCTCTAACCTATATGGTTACCGAGGCGCTTGTTTATGTTGTTATTGCATATAGTTTTTGTTTTTGTCTTGAAAAAAAAAATATCAAAAAAATTGCTATTCTAAACAAAAAAGTTAAATTTGGTGCCTGAAAAGTTACTTAGGTTGATTGACTTTATCTAAAATTGACTTGGATCTCTATTTATTTTTTTCTTTATAGCTCAAATTGTTTAAGTGCTAGAGAGGCCACAAACTTGTAGACAGACAAAATGTTGTAGATCGACTTTTTCCAAATTTCATTACAATTAATATTAGAAGCTTATATGTAAATTTTCGTCTTCATAGCTTAAACTATTTGGGCGCTAGTGACAAACACAGGGAGATAGATAGTTTATCCAAAATTCACTGGAATCTCACAATTAAAGTTAAATGTTTAAATCTTAATTTCGTCACTATAGCTCAAACTTTTGAGCTCTAGAAAATTTTTAGATTCACAAATGGACAAACACACCAAGTTTCAATTTCAAGGGGTCCAAAATGGATATTTCCACGAAAATCATGAGATTGAAAATTTTCGTGATTACAAACTTTCTTTACTCCTTAATACAGTGAAAATTCAAGATTATTTGATACCATTAAACAGAAGAGGCTGCTATTTAATAGTATGTGGTAACTGCTTGTGCCACCTCTACACTTATTCCATTACAGATCTCAAGCTTGATATGATGCAAATAAAAATTGACTTTGACAAATAAAATTGCAATCAATTTGAGAAGGAACTTAAAGGATTTCAAAGTGTAACAATCTAAGTTTTTCCGACTTTTATTAGTACTATCAAATTGAAAATAAATATATAATTGGTATAAAAAGAAGGTTGGATCAATCAAAAACCAAGACTAAAACTTAAAACCAGGAACAAAGCATACAACAAATGTTGAATATCAGACACATTCAACGAAATTAAATAGAATTCAATTACAAAAAAATGTCAAAAACCTAATGAAGAACAAGAAAATATATTATACGTATGCTTTAGGTGGTTTTATGGATAATGTGAGTAAAATATCTCAAACTGAGCATTTTCTTACAATTTTGTTAAACATGGTATAAGGTTATGTTTCAGTTGAACTTTGAAATTGAATACCTATTTGTAGAATCGAGACATACCATGTACATAATATGAAAGAAGATAGCAGAGAATAGCATTTTATTAATGTCATTTCAGAACTACTGCTATTTCTTTAAATAGGTTTCAGTTATCCAGTGTATATGATATATGGTTAGGGGGTCAATTTGTTTTCTTACATTCGTAGCCTATTTTCTGAAAAAGGAATATTTTCTCGTATTTCTAAGGACAAAAAATACACCATGACATAAATTATAAAAATGAAAATATTCTGAAAGGGGAGAAGTACGAATGACCATATATTTACACTAAAGGAAATAATAAAGAAGACCCTGAAAAAGAACACAAAAGCATACCTAATATTTATAGACTTGGAAAAAGCTTTCAACAGAGTGGATAGAGAGAAAGTATGGGCTAGTATGTTTAAAAAAGGAGTAAAAAAGAATCTGATAAATGCTGTTAGGAATATACAAGAATACCACCAACTATGTAGTGAGTAGGAACATGAGGTACACAAATTTTTAAACAAATGAAGGACTAAGACAGGGTGGAAGTCTGAGTCCAAAGTTGTTTAACATATATATGGGCGAAATAATTAGAGTGCAAACCCATACTAAAAGAATTGCATATAGGCTACTTGAACCTGAGGAAATCAGATGTTTCATTGTGTGCTTTTGCAGATGATTTAGTGCTGATACCAAAGTCAGAAAGAGATATACAGGACAAAATAAAAGTATGGAACGAAACATTGAAGAAACACGGAATGAAAATAAATATGAAAGACTAAAATAATGATGATAGGTAGAGAGGAGGAAGACACCAATATAGAACTAGAAAGCAAAAAATCAAACAAGTTCAAAGGTTCAAGTACCTGGAAACTACAGTAGAAAAATCACGGAACGAAGATACTGACATTAATGAGAGAATTGAGAGGACAATGAAAACGTACCATATGATGAACAGGAAGTTTATAAGAAGGAAAGAAGTTACGAAGAAGACAAAGATAACACTATTCAAAGCGGTATTTAGACCAATTTTAACTTATGGATGCGAGACATGGTTGCCAACAAGAAGGACAAAAAGTAAGATGTAAGCAGTACAAATGAAATACTTACGAGCAATCAAAGGAATTACAAGAAGGGACAGAATAAGGAACACAAACATAAGAAAGGACCTAGAGATAAAATCGTTAATGGACTACATTGAGGAAAGACAGCTGGGATGGTGGGGACAGTTACAAAGAATGGAGGAGGCGAGAACAACTGAAAGGAATACAGGAAAAACCACAAAGAGGAAGACCGAGTGTACAAGAGAAAATAACATAGAAAAGTACATAATGGAGAGAAATAGAACACTGAGGGAAGCAAAAAGATTGGCACAGAACAGAATAGAGTGGAAGAAATTCATAAAGAATGGTTAAATAAAACAACCTCAACACCGAAAGGTAGAAAAGGGTATGATTATACATATATATATATATATATATATATAAAAGATTCAAACAAGATAAGGATCGTAGATATTTTTATTACGTAAGTAGATTTCCACGACCTCAGAAGATATCTTCAGGTTATACGGGAAATAACCATGTGTTTCTTGACAAAGTTTCGTCCACCCTTGCAAGGAACATTATCAAGACAAGTAGCTGTCAAAAGTGCTAGGTATCGTCTGAAAATTAATCACTGATTCGCAGAGTTTTATATCCATGGGCCTGTCTCCTGTTGGCTAGGATTCAGATAGCCTGAGACTCCTATTAGCTGAGATATGGTAGAGGATCCCGGCAAAAGATCAATGGAGATTCTTCCGTTTGGCCAGTGCTTGAATAGTGTATACTTCTAAGAAGACGCAAAGTCCCGTAGCCGTTAACAAGGTTTAGATTTTCAGGATGTTTAAACATTTCGATTGACTCCCTTATTATTCTAGAGAAATAATTAGATGTCAAGGCTATGTCTTTGAAAAGAATATCGTGGCCTGATTCCAATTAAGGGTCGCTAATGGGGATATTGCAAACTGTTTGAGAGAGGTTTGCCATACTTGCTCTTTGCAGAAAGTGGTGATCATTATTTTTGTCTGACCTATGTACACTAAACCGCATATTCTGTACATTTTAGTGGATTGCAGGGGTATTAGATATTTTGACGATGGAAGGAATTTGATGATTTTCATTAAAAAGCGGAAAATAGAATTAAATGTAATAGTCTTCCACGGTTATTATCTGTATGAATGTTGTTTCCGGGTGGAAACCGTGTAGAGGCTCTGATATGTGCCGACGTTTCGTCCACTGTTGCAAGGGAC
>JAWQRN010000583.1:0-28177 GCA_033557685.1 Sperchopsis tessellata
GGCATATTTACAATATGAAAATGCAAGCAAGGAATGAATATGTTAACAAGTAGATATATGAAAAAATTTTAAATGACTAGTGAAGAACTTCGAACAAAGCATAAGAGGATTTAAGGATTTGTAAGCATGCTTTTATAATGAAAGATACAAAATCTGATATCCGATTATATCTAACAGAGAGATAATATGGGGGAGAAATAATTTCCATGAAGAGAAGTAGTCAACACAGTTAAACACTCAATGATGAAGTCAGTGCCATGCATGTATAATGTTGTGTAACATTACAAACTAAATCTATCATACCTGTAATTAAATCAGTTCTTTTATAGCTAATATCATCAGATATACGTGAAACTACGGAGCTATCAACATCATCATTAGCATGAACAACCAGCTTACTACTTCTAAAATGTTCATTAATATCTATGGAATCATCCAGGCTCTCGACCGAGTCTCTTGACTTGACCTTTTCATTTGGGGCTTCAAAGAAAGACCCGGTAAACGAACCCCATAAACTAGTTGCCATACCAGATGATTTAAAGGCAACTTTAGCTCCAATATCTTCTATTTCCTCTTTAGTTGCAGGTTCTTTTGCTGCATTTTGGACCTGAGGAAGACCCCAACTTCCGAAAAAATCATCAGAGTTCGTATCGACTGGAGTGTTGGTGGGAACTACAGTAGTGTCCTCAGCTTTAATATCAAGAGCTTTATCAATAGTCCTTTGAGCTTCTTTCAGTGCAGACTTTGCTATGTTGGCAAGTCCTGATGTGTCAAACCAGCTCATCCTGGGAAAACCTAGTGATTATCAGAACTTATCCTCGTATTATAAATATGCCATAATTACGGAGGTGGATTACACATTGAGGGGAAGTAAAACTGGAACTTAACAAATTATTTGACAGCACATTCACGGAAATTTTACGAAATATATGTTTGTTTTCAATTTTTGACAGGCAACGTCAAAAGTCAGCCATTTTAAATGTTGGTCGGTAAACAGAGCCGTACTTATTTATTAGTTACCCGATTCGGGCATTTTAGGTGTAGATATTCTTGGTTTTGACGTAATTATAAATGAAATAACTCGTCTCTATTATTTAATTATTAAAACTATTAATACAAGGGATGCTTAGTGCTTACTAAACAGCTCACACATTGGTCTTTGTAATTTCTTGCGGTATCGACTAGGAAGAATATCAATGTAACCAAATAGATAATCTATATGTAAAAATGTAGCGAACAGAATTCACCAGTGTAGTCGCAAGTAAAAATTTCTCTGCCTACAACAACGCACCTCCAATACGGTTAACTGTCAAGTTTTCGATATTCATATTTTTTGTAGATAAATTTTTACTTGTATTCATGTTATGTGTGCATTTACAATATATAACAGCAAACAGAATGCACCAGCAGAAGACCGTCCAAAATTTCATCTGCCCACAATAGCACACGTTTGATGCCACTAGCTATCAAAATTTCAATAAAATTTGTAATTTTTCTTGTAAACATGGATAATCTTACATTATATACTTGTATTTATGTTATCTGCATGTTTTTTTTTTTTTTTAGCTGGAACTGTATTGAATGGTACACCCATAAATAATATTCGCTATATCAACGATACTGTTTTGCTGGTCAGAGGATCTTCAGCGGATTACTTAACACGTTCGAAAGGTTATTGAGCGCTAAAGACTCAGAATGAACGTCGATAAGACGAAGTGCAAATGCCCGATCACAAATTGTTCACTGAGAAAATCCCAGATCTTTATTTTAGTTATATCTGTTGTGACTCTTTATTTTTAAGTTAGGTTGTCTATGTTATGTTAAGTTTTTATATACCTTTCTTTTTTTTAAATTTATTATTATCATTACAGTTTCTTTAGATTCTCCAAATAAATAAGTTAAATTTCTCTGGGTATTTAAGTTTCTGACTGATATTTAATTCACATGTTGAGATAATGGCAATATTAAATTTAATTTACTATATTGCAGGTTTTGATATATTTTTATACAAGGTGATTTACATATTATTATTAATCTATTACAATATTATCCAAGGCTAGTAGATTGTTGATCTCGAATGGATGAAAAATATTAATTTTTGATAACTCGGAAAAGAGATTATCAATGTTTCTATTGTAATTGTCACATTGGAGCATGATATGGCTTAAATCGCCAACCGAGCCACATTGGCATAGTGGTGAGTCCTTGACTCCAAATCGATGGAGATTTTGGGGGTACAACAGTGATTAGACCTTAAGCGACATAAAGTAGTGATAAATTTCCTGTAAGTGCATTTAAGATTATTGAACCATAGCTTTAATTGCATGTGTGGGTGATGTGTGCCATAAGTAATGCCTTTAAAGGCTCTAGAGTCTGTCCAAAATTATTGCCAGTCTTGCATAAGTTCTTTTTTTTGCTGTTGAAATGTATTCAAGATAATTGAGCTTAATGGGTATTCATATGTCAGTGGTTCCTTTTAGTGCAAGTTGGTCAGCACGCTCGTTCCCACTGATTTCCACATGACTAGCAATCCATAATAGCTGCAAGTCATAACCCTTTTGGGTAACTTTTATGATATTTTATTTGGTACATAGTGTTAATTGGTCAACAACTGAGGATATACATTTTTTAAAAAAAAATTCTATGGAGCTTCTTGAATCTGCAAATATTAGGCAGTTAGTGATGTCTTTTTCTTTAATAATTTGAGTAGCAGTATATATAGCAAAGTTTTCTGCTGTGCAAATGGATGTGTTCTTAGGTAGTTATTTTGTTATTGTAATTCTAAGTTTTGCAATGTGCACCCCGATGCCTATTCTTTGGGGATATTTTGAACATGGTCTGGCCATCTTTCGGCAATGATTAGACTTAACATTGAAATCGCATGTGTCTCTGCTTTTCTGATTCCTAGATTTAGTATGGCTTTTAGATCGTAAATTTGTGTATGAAGTTTTGTTTTGTAGCAGGGTAGGAGATAATCTCTGTTACACGCTATTCTGATTGATGTAGATTAAATTTTTGTACGGAAAGTTTGTTTGTTTCTTGGGTTTATTAGACAAAAACCATAGTCAGTGTGGGATCTGATAATTGAAAAGTATAGGTTAATACAGATGATTAATAACAATCTTATTTAAAGAGCCCACAAATAAAAATACGTGGGTACACGGTTAGATGACAATGCTGACTTCGAACTGGAAATAGAGACCAGAATTGAGCAAGCTCACATCGCCTTTATCAAATAAAACGATGCGTGTACTGTAAATACCTTAGCAACTCTCTTAAGATCAGAATGGTACGATGTTATATTTCTCCAGTACTTTTCTATGGCCTAGAAGCTTCTACGCTTAAGAAACACCTAAAGAACAAAATAGAGATGTAGATATACAATATCATCCTGAAAATACCGGGGACCGACAGAATTACCAATGAAGAAGTGCTAAGGAAATGAGGAAAGAAAAGGAGCTAATGCCAATTATTACAATTTAAAAAAAACTGTAATACGTGGGTTATATTAAGAGGGGTCCCAAATATGAGCTTTTGCGGTTCATAACCTAGGGCAAGATATACGAACATTAGGAGAAGAATATGTTGGTTACGCAATCTGCGAGATTGGTTCTGTTGTCCCACAAACCAACTCTTCTAGGTAACTGTAAATAAGGTGCAAATTGTTATGATGGTCGCCAACCTTCGTTGAAGACGGCACTCTGTGAAGAAGAAGTATTTTATAATGTAAATACGTCAAACAACATGTTAAAAGCAAGCAAAAATCTATAGGTTAGGTTACGAACCTCGCGTTCGCGGCGATTAAGGTGAAAGTTGACCAACTTGTTGAACATTCGTTGATGCTCGATCACGTCATTTGATATTTGGTGACGTTTCATTTTGTTCCGCACATTATATTTATTAAGTTAATCCTTTAACTAATCTTGATTTTGAACTATAAAACAGGTTGATTTTGCCACATAAAAAACTGGCTTTCAAGGAAGCCTTTGACTAACATTTATTAAATACGGCTCTGATTAAATATGTTGCGCAAAGAGCCAAATTCAAATGCTAGGCTCATCATTTTGATCACAATAATGACTAATGACAAAATAGGACGTTATGAGATAATTTATACCTATGCAAAATCAACTGAAAAAAATAAAATAGATCAAACTGTTAAAATTATTTATCTGTAACGAATTTATTCAACCACGTAATTAATATACGATTAAATCTATCATATTTTATTGTGGTGTAGTAAATTTTTAATTTATTTACATCTATAAATATTAAGCAATACATATTTTGCAAATTGAGCGATTGAATACCATTTTATTGTAATGTATTTACGATTTTAAATGAATTGTTTGTTTATGCACTTTTATACGTGTGATATTGTAGTCACTTCTAACGCTCTAGTGGCGCAATTGGTTAGCGCACGGTACTTATAAGACAGTAGTCGTGAGCGATGCCGGGGTTGTGAGTTCGAGCCTCACCTAGAGCAAGTTTTTTTGTTGAATTTCAAGACTTTTCGCTATAATTTTTTGTCGCATTATCAAAAAACGGGTTTTATAGTAAAAATTGGCATTTTTGCGTAATTTCAGAATATAAAATTACAAAGATTTGTTTTATACCATTATAGAAAATACTTTTATTTCTATTTTAGTTTTAATGTTTTCTTACTTTCTAACTTGAAATCTGTAATGTGCTGATGCCTCTGTACAATTTTTAATCTCTCAAAAAAGAACGTTTAACAAAATATATATAAAACAAACAAGGAAAGTTTCATCAACACTTTATTACATCGTCATATATAAACAAAAATTATTATAATTCTAATAATTAATTTTAATATAAAATATAATATAAATAAATTTGGGCATATATTTTCTCCACTGTTCTCTATTAATAATTATAATAACACAAAAAAAATATAAATATTCAGTAGTACAATTCACAATAAAGTTTTACATAAAATTCAGTTCTGCAAATATATTTCTGTATTAATCTTAGCTAGCCTACCTATCAGTAAAGAACACATTTAACTTAGTTTCTTTTTACTAGCGTTTTGATCGTAAACTGCCTTTTTCAAAAAGAAAATTACAAATTATAGTGCAGTGTTTTTAAAGCGACGTAATTTTTCTTTTGGTTAATATATTTATACAAGTGTACATCCATACATTGATTACAGAGTAAAACCTTAAAATTTATAACGATATCAGCAACTAGCAAAATATATTTAACAAGATACCAAGCATTCACAAATGGATCAAGGGATTTTGCATATCAAACATTACTGCTGACAACCAAATGTTCTCAGCCTTGGTTGTCATGATTGACATTAGATTTTATGGTAGTGGACAAGTTCTAAAGAATATGATATTCAATCATTTTTGATGACTAGGTATATTATATAACGTCCTCTAAATCTACAGTTTTTAAAAGTAATATAAACCAGTATAGTTGTATATCAATTGGTGGTTTGAAAACCACCCATAGAAAATTGCTATCTATAGAAAAAAAGGAAACTAAATTATAATGTAGAGCTTAGCAGGTAGTGTAGAACGTTACATGTTTACCATATTGAATATATAGGACTTTATGAATTTTTTGTTTGACCTTACAACTATATATATACTCATTGTTTTAAACATTTTATAGCTGGTAGGGTTACAGATTAACAATGATTTTTGTTATATTAAAAATTAAATAAAATACTGACTAAATTTAAGTGAAATTTACATCAATTATAGTAAATGTCGAAGTATGAAGTTTAATACTACTTGTTGTTAAAACCTTATAAACTTAGAAGTTTTGACATATCCTAGGTTAAACCATCTTTTTGTATATCATTTGCCCTTTTAGTCTACTCATATATTAATATTTATAGTGAAGGGTTCTCTCTAGGTGGGTAATATCACAGAATTTTAATGCTGTTGGCAAAAAAACATGCCTTCATACATTTTCTAAAAGAAAATATTTCAATCAAAAACTCAAAAAGCAGGTAAAACAGATGAATCACTCTAGAGGAAGATCACCAAAGTGATGGGTAGACCAAATGTAGGAACTATTTTAAAAAGAATATAAAAAGGACTTTTAAAACTAAAAATTCATTTAAAACATATATAGTGAAAAATCATTTTTTGTATTTGTTAAAATTTCAAATTAACATTTTGTTTTGATAAGCTTTTTGGCTTTAAAATTAAGGTTCATAAATGTACAAACCAAGAGCATAAAAAAATTTTACACCTTCTTTTTAACACAACACATTTTTCCTCGAGGATTGGTTAAATATGAAAATTTTAGATTTTTAACTCTTCTTGACATCGTTAAAATTATTTATTTCGGTACAAATGATCTTAAAATAAATAATATAAATACAAAATAAAAAGTAAATATAGATTTTAAAAAAAATATATCAAAGGGTATATAAGAAAAGTGAAAACAAAAAGAAATTTTCCAAAAAATTAAAAAAAAAATACAATGGGACATATAACAAAATTAAATGCAGTTAAAAAATTGCTCTAACATGGGTTAAAGAATAACAGAAAAATTAATAATCAAAATTTATAAACATCAAAAATCAAATTTTTTTCTTTTCTAGTTACTAACCATTCACCATATTTTGATATGTACCATTTGAACTTAAATTTTCCCAAAATAAACAGGGAATGTAAAGATATATTTTTTATGTAAAAGGTTCAAATTTTTATGTATATAAAAAAATTAACCAATCGACGACGAACCTAATATAATTTCACTAGTTTAGGGCAATAAACATGATTTGATTTTATCATTCATAAAGTCTATAAGATTTTCGATAATAAAAAGACAAATTCTAAAATTTCAAGTTCATTTTCATATAAAAAAATATTTCACGTACAGATCTGGATAAGACCTCAATAATAAGGGGTAAATACAAGCCAATCTGCTCCTTAGTATATGTTTTAATTTTTAGTGAGATGATTATTTGTAAAGTAGGTCGTAATACAACAACAATACTGCATTTTCTAACCGCAATATTCAAGTATGAATGACTAGGTTTGCCGGTTTCTGATTATTCATAAAAAATATTGTGGTATATCTATACAAAATATGTACCTACTTTAATTTAATTTTTTTCCATAATCCACCAAAACAAATATTTCAAAAAAATTATGTAAAAGCGATAATTGCTAAAGATATTTTAAATGCTACTTCAAATACATAAAATTAAAATTCGCTAAAATATAATTGTCAAGCAAAAAAGGCAAAGAAAGCAACGAATTCACCCTACCTCACTTCACAAACCACGCGTTTAAAAATTTCAAAACTCGTTAAAAATTTCAATAACCAAATTGTAGATAACTCAAGTTGTTATTATTCTAGAAAAATAAAAGACGTTATGAATCAAACATTAAGAACATTTTGTTTTTCAAATTCTAAGTACGAATTCAAATTTCCATTTCTTTGTGATGAACAAAACTGTGTGGTTATAAAGGTTTAGTTTTCCCCAGTTCTATATATTCATAATTTAATATATGAAAATCAAGGAAACGTCATCAAAGATGTGGTACAACCAAAATGAGATTATTATTGAGATCAGACACAGATATGTTACGGTCCCCAAATCTAGAATGTAGGATGCAATATATATACAATTTATTTAGTATTTTGTCATTCCATATCTTTTTTGGATTTTTGCTGAAAGATGATAATAGATTTCGACCTTTTCGTAAACAGTAACGATGAGAGTTTTGTACTTGGTATTCTTTATATAATCAAAATTTCAATACTAGGAACAGACTGGTTAAAACGGTGAATAGTTGTATCTTTTAACAAATATCTAGAAATAGATTGACAAAATATTTCATAAATATGAAAGAATTTCAGTGAAGTATGTTCCCAAATTCAAACTTACTAACGGAAAAGATTTTTTGATGATAACATTGAAAATACAGTCAAAACATGATAAAATGTTTTCAAAATTCATAGGATCTTTTGCATTGCACGGTCAACATTTAATTTTCCAGCTTTATAGTGTTAAAATATGTCCCTCAGTTCGAACATAAACGATTTTTAAACTTATACATTACTTGTGACATTGTGTTTCTATCAATGATGACAATATGTTATTTTATCAAATATGATGTAATTTTCAAAAATGATATTTTTTGTAATAATTGAATTTAAACATTTAGGTTTTCTGTATAAAACAGAAATTTGAGAATAAGAAAAAAATAGATATAGACACATCGAGCTAACCGTTCATTTACATCAAAAATTTTAATATTTGACTGCCTTTATCAAGAAATAGTACAAAAGAAAATGCATGTGAATAATTAAAAAAATATCCTATTTAAAATAAGCAAGTTTGTATTAGATGCAAAGGGTAGTTATAATGTATTTTTGACATTCGTTTTATTTTGATTTTTGTGTTTTTGTAATATTTATTACATTTTGATTTATTGCATTGCATTAATATTTTCTTACTGACATATACTTTTCTTTACCACATTTTATGTAAAATGATGTTTTATTTACATCTTACACTCTTAACCCTTCATAACCCCACAACGGTTTGTTAGATCAATTGAATATATATAGGCTGTAATTTTACAAAGCACAAGGGTTTTATTTAGTCTCTTTTATAATCAAAACTAACATTTTATATTGATATTTAAGAAATTATAATTTTTACCATTCATAGAGAAAACTGGAACAATTGACAGGGGAAGTTATCAGCGAGGAAGATAAGAGAAAATTTACTGATGAAGCTTATAATAAAAATATACATATTAAGAGTGAATCATCTCTATTACAAAACTGCCTACGAAATTTTTACAAAAACCATAAATACAAAAACATTTTACAGACAAATGTTGAACCTGATGTTTGAAAATACGAACATATTTACAAGTTTGGTATCAAATAGCTTTATTAGTTTAGAAACACAAACACTTCCAACAATATATACCTAAAAAACCGAACAAAGGGAAAAAACTTATATAAGGCACCAAGAACCAAAATAAACTCATATTAGAACATAAATTTGTATGCAAACTGGCAATGAAAATGATAGAGTCTCATTTACATATGCGAGTTGCAATACAATGCGAGTCTTCCTATAAAAATATAACGGTACATATTCAAGAAAATTGTTGTAATAGAAAATGATTTGAAAAGACGGCAGATGTAAGGTAATACTGTGACACGAAGATGAACAGTAAAACGCGCATATTTTGCAATCCTTGAAATAAGTTTTTGTTTGGAATATGACATAGAAGGGGTAGAAGTGCCATTATATATTAAATTCTCTTAATTCAACTTTGAGTTAAAAAGTTTTCAATTTATATGTTTGTACCAAAAAAATATTGTTGATTATCATACTGGGGCATTCTGGAGATAAAATGTAACAGCCTCTAAGACTGGTAAAAATAGTAGTAATTCGTAGATTTAACCTTTAAAAACCCACGCTTAATAATCAAGGGATCCCAAACCTACACTATCACTATATTATTTTCCGCTTTTGGGAACAATGTTTCCAGCTATGTATCAGTAGATATTTAAGGAAATTTTTTGTATTGTACTAGAGCTCTCAAGTAGACAGGAGGCTTCAGGTTAAGAAATGGATCTTTAGATAAATTGCCCAAAGACAAAAATGATGATCATGGATTGCTAATCTGATATAGGGAAAAGTAGTAACTACCTATATATATATATATCTCAGCTCCCTGATACTTAACAATGATGGTACAGAGGATATCAACAGGCATCAGACATGACACTTGACAAAATAATTATCGAGGTGCAATAAACACAAAGAGGCTATCACCTAGGAAAAAACGAAGTGAAAATAATATGTTACGCAGACGATACGGTAATAATAGCAGAAAATAAGGATAACATTAAAAAATTGCACCGCTGCTTTTACCTGACTGCAACATGTAAATATCCAGCGAAAAAACCAAAAACTTTATTAATATCAAAAGAACCAATACGTTGAAAGCTATCGATTGAGGGAAAATTATAAAAACAGGCCAATAGCCTAGTAAAAAGAAGATAGTGAGTTAGAAATAAACGATGCAATGCGATTACATGGCAACCGAAATAAGATCCCTTTTATTTCTGGTCTTCCTTTATGGATTTGAATTGCTGATTTAAGAAGAAAGCGATTGGAGAATGAATTATACCTTAGTCAAGTGGTGTTGGAGAATATTGCTAAGGATTCCATTTTGATTGAAATGGAAATAAAGATTGCTAGTCAAAACAAATACCTTGCAGTCCTTTCGTTATATCACAGGGATGAAAACTCCATTGAATGCCTAGCGCTATAAGGGCGAATTAAATGTACTAGACCGCATGGTCACACGCTGGGCAGACTAAATACCATCCCTAGTTCACAATTATTGCAGATTTAGGTGAGTGTGATCCCAAAAGTGCATTTGCATTAGTAATGTATTGTTTTAATTATTTTTGTATGGTAAATTAGTAGCTTTCACAGAACACTTGCTTTTAATGCTAAGAAATTATAAGAGATTGTTGAAAACTTCAGAGATCTTCTAAAACCCAAGGGAGAGAATGAAGACGAGGCTTTTACTAGAAAGATAGATTAAGACCTGAATTCGTTTAATAAATCTTGGGATGCTTGAGTGACTTCGCTTTGGTTTTATGTTGACATTAGTGGCTTGAGTATTAAAAGGTTAAGCAGGCACTGCAGGCTATGTTTAAATGATGTATTGCTAATATATGTTGGCAGATGGTGTTTGTCCTCGTTGCACAGATGGTTAATAATGTTAGTGCAAATGTGTATTTTACTTATTTACATGTTATATACTAGTTACTGGTAGCGAACAATCAGAAATAACAAAAATTTATTTAAAAAAAAGATAGCCAAAACTAAACATAAAAATTATTTCATAATGTACATATTTTATAGAAATTTACAGAATGACTCACACACAAAACTCATTTTAACTTAAAATAATAATAAAGTTATACAATCTATCATCAACATATGAACAATTACACTTAGTATAGATAAAAACTATATTAAAGACTATCGTCACTGTCGTCATTTAATCCTTCTTGTAACTGTTGCCCCGATTCACTGTCCGCTGGATAAGGCTCCAGTGACGGTGACGCGGGTGAATCACTTTCTTCCTCAACACTCCTCCCTATACCAGGATCAAAAGCCTCCTTGATCTGACTACTAGCACCCTTTGGGTCCAAATCAGTTGCCCAACTGAAATGCATCAAAGCTAAATCCGTATTACCTAATTTTTTGTGAACTTTTCCTATCAAGTAGTATACTAAGCTTTCTTTGGGAACGATCTCTTTCAGTTCTTCTAATTCTTTCAAGGCCTCCGAGTGCCTACCAACAGCAAAGTATATAGAACCTCTGTGGAACTTGCATAGGGGATTCTTTGGATTATTAGCTATGGCGTTATTTAACGTATGTAATGCTCTCAGCGTCTTCTTCAAAGCATGTTGTACGACACCTATATGACACATAATAACAGAATTTTTGGAATTTATCGATAAAGCCTTATTATAATTAATCTCAGCTAAATGGAACCTTTCTTGTTTTGAGTATATTGTTCCTATACCAAACCAGGCATTGTAATGCCTTGGATCTAATCTTATAGCGTTCCTATAGCAACTCATTGCTTTATCTAACTCTTCTGTCATTATGTACTCGTGTCCGAGAAGAGTATACGCATATGGGAATGAAGAGTCAACTTGAACTGCCCTGTGCAAGAATTTAATAGCTGTATCATGCTCCTTATGCAAAGAAAAACAGTTACCGCTCACGACCCATGTAACAGGTGAATTTTTGTTCAGCTGTATCAAATCTTGCGCTAAAGCTGATAAAGCTACTTCTTTTTGTAAATGCCATAAAGCCGTGGAATAAATATCCATATATTTAATTTGATACGGTTCCGTCAAACGAACTTCGCTAAAGTACTTAGCGCAGTTTTCATAGTCTGCCATTTCAAAGTATGCTAAACCTAACATACTATATACCCAAGACGTTTGATACTGATGGGGAGGTAAGCTGTTGAGTTCTTCAATTGCCGCCTTGCAATCAAACTGCGATAAATATAAATACGCTTGTCCCAAGTCCCTAAGTAAACACATTAAACCTTCGGCACTTTGTTTTTGAATTTGAGTCACAGTAACCTGTTGGTTACAGTTATTGGCACTCGTATTATTGGTTATTGCACTAGGTTTAGTATCAGCTGAAGTGACAGTTTCGGATTTTTCTTTTTTTAATCGATTCCTTGCGTTCAGGTCCATGAAATTGTTGAACTCGTTTAAACTACATTTGGCTAAACGTTGTTTTGTTTTGCGAGACGGTGACTTTGGTGCTGCAAATTTACCTCGGTTAGGTGATTTGTTGTTTTCTTTGACCGAGTAACTGTTACTGAACAATCTCGAGCTTCTCCTAACCGGCGTTGTGGGAGACATTGGGATAGTGTTCGTAACGTTACTAGATTGGCTGAATACTGGTTTACTGTTTTGTAAGATCTCCTTCCGACTAATAAGGTTTCCCATGTGGGCCCTGACCTTTTTCGTGAAAGACTTTTGCTCGTTTACTTCCGTGAGTGTTGGTTGTGATAATATTGGTGTTCCATAGTCATCCCTATCCACTAACATACCAAAACTTGGCGAAGGAGTACCCTGGTCAAATAATACATTTATTATACAATTTGCTAAATAACTCAAATATAAATATAAGTACACAATATACCCTAAGTCAACATTTTTTTGTGAAATATTCACATTATATTTAACTAATGCATATTATACCGATTATATAAGGGTAAAATTATCAAATTTAGATTCAAAACCAAATATACATATTTTTGGTTGTTATTTTATACACCTGTGTTTCGTTAGTTGCACTGAAGATGTGAAATCTTGTTGCCTTTAATGTTGGTATCGGAGATTCACTAAGGAAGGGAATATATATTTCCATTTTTGGGTCATGAACAAAGCAATTGGTGATGACTTACATGATGAAACCGTGCAAAGCATAACCAAGGAAGTGTGGAAGAATAGAGAGTTGGAAGAAGCTCAGAAAATTATTATAGATGAGAAAACTCAGGGACAGATAGTGTGAATGCAGAAATACTTAACCTTTTCTGGCGTTATGTCTGAGTATATACGCAACGAATGCTGTCCAATATTGGATATATTCCGACATAGCTTTAAAGTTGATACACTATGATATAGAAACCTATAATGAACTGTTCTCGTTATAAAACTGAAAATTAATGGTTTAGGAAGTTGTCGCTTGATGTCATATGTACTTTTTAAGTATCTGACACTTTTAAATACAAATTAATAACTGACTTGAAAGAAAGTTTACAACCCCACATCCTGATGGAAAACAAAAATAACAGCACAAAATATTGCGCAGTATGCAGCAACAGGAGAGATAAAGGGTGAAGACAAGAAATGGTTTATTTCTGTGAACTGCATATTTTCAAAACATATCAATAATAATGTAAAATATGTTGCACTGTAATTATAAGCAAAGATATTTTATTATATAGAACTTTGAAAAAAAAATAAGCCCTATAGAAGCAACTTTGTGAAAATTGATTGGACCACAAAGAGTTAAATTTATGAATGACAAGGGAATTATCAGAGATTTAAATTATAGGTACACCACTTCCGATATTCAAGAAAAGATATGGCGATAATTCTGTAAACAATTATTACTTAGTTTTGTGGGAAAGGTATATTGGAGGATGTCAATCGTTACGAACAAAAAAATGTAGGTTAGGGGCTGATAGAGGCAATAAAAACTTTCTACGAAACAACAATCAAACTTCTGTGAATTGGGTATATGTCATCAAGTGTATTTGCTAATAATGAGTTTGACGCAGAGGTGAATCCTTAGCCTCCTTATCTAATGATGTTGAAGTAATGAGTGTTTGTCAAGATAAATCTAGAATGGTGAATATAGAAGTTGAAGACTGCAGAGAGTTGGATGTATGGAAATGCTGTTCGCCGATGATATTGTGCTCTTTGGTAAATCAGAAAAAGATTTCCAAAAATCATGGATGTTTACATCAAAAAGTTGAAGAAAATGAGATTTTAAATTAATATACTTAAATCAAAAATGTGCATAATTGCAAAGGAAGATGAGTAACATCGGATTCAGATTCTGAAGATTTGAAGCAAGTCACATTCTTTGATATTTGGGGTAAACAGAGTAGTAGACTACTTAAAGCTTTGAAAAGGAGATACCAAAGAGTGCCAAAGTGGCCGTAGACAATGCCCAACTCCACTACCACCTAATTTTTTCAAAATTCGGACAAAATTGAGGTTGAATCTTATTAAATGAACTAGCTTTTGTTGATTAATTGGGTTTCGAAGTTTAAAAATTGATTCAGAGCCACCTTCAACTCAAAATATCTTGCTGGAAGGTTATTTCGATCCATTACTTAACAAGATCACTAAAGAACCATTCTACAATGTGAATCAGGTGTTCAATAGAGTTTTCAATTCTATTCAAATGCTGAGCTAGTAGTGGGAATTTCAAAAAATACAATCATAAAAAATAGAACACTGATAAGATTCAACCCCAATTTTATCTAGACTTTATAAACACAATTCTTTTTAAAATTTGGTTATGGAAGTCTTTTGAGCATCATATAAGAGGGACGCTGTGTCAGTCTCGACATATTAGGTCATGTCATCAAAACAAGAAAGCACAAAGTATGGAAGGAGGACATAAATCCTTAAAAACCTAGAAGAAATAAGGAGTATCAGAAATGAAAAACTTAAAAGAATGTTAAATATATAGAAAGTCTTAGACAATGTGGTAGAGGCACAACTTAGATAGTTGGACCATGTGTTGAGACTAGATGACAACAGATTCGCCAAAAATGTTGAGACAAATTTGCGTTAGAACCGAGAAAGGGGATGACCAAGGAAAGCCTGCAAGGATGTAGTGTGCAAGGTCAGTAGTGAGTGTAAAGTATTCAACATAGAAATAGAAAACAACCGATGCATCTTGTAACCAGCTATACACCTTTTTTAGACCGGGGTTTGATTATCCTTTGAGTGGAAACAGTGGTACTCAATGAACTAAGGCAGGGAGCCTTACAAGGAAATTCTTCCATGAGAAGAATCTTTACAGAAAGGGGCATCCGCGGTTTTGTACTATCACTGTTGCTCAGGAGGCTACAGAACTCTGTCTATGAGAGGTGAAATTTGATACATTAAATTTACGTTAATTATGAATGAAATATGCAGATATACTATTTGAGGAGGATGAGGATCAAGAGATGTGGAACATAATGATGCACAAAAATAGCATCTCCAAAAGTGATTATTGATATAAGTCTAAGGCCCGCTTTTACAATCGTCGGATAACTTGAGGGATAACTATACCAGGTATAACTTTATCCTAGGGATAAATCTGAAGCTCGATTTTACAATCGTTAGTTAAACCACGAATAGTTATATCAGGAATAACTCGGTTTGTATGGTAAGTTAGTAGCTCTGCCTGTCTATTTGGCTGTCAAAATTTATAATTGTTTACAATTGTCAACACGTGTTACATTATTCGATCTAGTTTTCTTCGTGAACTCGAAAAATGGGATGTTGAAAATATTAATACAATTGATTTGGATAGCGATGATGAAATTCTGCAACAACTCTACCACAAAAGGCGCCCTAAACAATACAATGGAAAGTTAGTAAATAACAAGGGTTGAGGATTTTTTGCTAAACGCTTTTATATTGCAAATACATTTTGTGACAGTAGTTAATTTAATCGTAGTTTTTTACATTTCACAATATATTACTTAAAATTGATAGTTGTCATTGAACAATAATTCAAATGAAAGCACGGCAGCATCTAGCAACCACATCTTGCACATGGAGTATGCAATTGTTTAAAATAATTTTATATTTTAGAGTTAATTACATGGAAGTACTGGTAATGGCTGCAAGATTTTGTTTAAACAATGCAATTGCCTCACACACCCAATAATATATTGGAGATTAAATTGGAACAAAGTTTGACGTTCTGTAAAACAGTTGTGCAGACGTCAACCGGTCATTCTGCGGAATAAAGTTATACCAGGAATAACGCTATTTCGATGTAATCCGAGGATTTGAAAATCCAATTGTCATACTTATATCTGATATGCTATCCAAGCTATATCCGACGATTGTAAAAGCTGACCAAATGGGTCAAATGTCATTTATATATGGATACCCTCAATTAAGAAAAATTAAATTAAAATGGCATGCAAATAATTTAACATAGTTTACTTACACTTCCACTGTCTATCCGAAGTCTTAAAGGCTTGAAGTTAGTACCAGGCAAAAGCCCAACTCCTGACAAGCACAAGGAATTGGGTGGTTGTATTTCATCGGGAGTAAATAAAACCTTAGAATTGTATACTGGAGTATTAGAAGAGTTTACAATTTGTTGTGGTGTAGTGATGAACATTTTATTATCCGAGCATGGAGTCGTATTTGATATAAATACACTTTCAATGTTACTTAAATTTGAACCGTGGCATTGGGATAGATTTTCTAACTCACTTAACTGAAATATACTATTAGGATTGGGTTTTTCTCCCATGTTACACAGACTTTCGAAGCAAGTCCATAAGAAGGGGTTGATTTTCAAAGCACTTTTGTACGCTTCCACTGCCCTCTGCCGCCTTTCAGTTTTCGTAGCAATTTTTGCCAACAAAAGTAAAGTGAATGCTGCATGTTCGCCATACTCCGTAATGAGTTCTTCAAAGTTGTTACTTCGGTTATAGCTGGTATTTGTTATTACTGATTCTGCTTCAGCATATCTGAAAATAATATAAATTTAATGATATATTCCCGGAAAATTTGTGAGTACTCTCGAGACGTTATAAATTATTATAATAAACAAATAATAAGTAGAAATAAGTGATAGAAAAAAATAGTATGATTGTGAGAATAGGCTACTATTTTGCGACGTTTTACGAGAATATGATGCCCATAGGAACAAACAAAAGTTGAATGTTAAATTTTGATAGTATTACTCTTCATAAGACCATGCTTCCATGCGGATTGAAGGAAAAAATTACTCAGCACAATTAAATTTAAAAGTAGTCATGTGGCTGCATTATTTAATTTCCAAGTGAATATATTATCCCCTTTTTCGGTTTGGTAAGGATTCAAAATGAACAAGTTTTTTGGAAATTTTGTATGACGATTTAGGCATGCAAAATGCATCAGATTGTTTAACTTGAAAATATTTTCGGAAGGTATAGAATTTTATGGGAAGTGTTATTCTATTATGTTAGTTTGCCAATGTTGGGCAGCCAGTAGTATAAACGAAATTGATACATACTTTTGCATTTTATATGCACAGTTTCCAAACAGGTACTTGCATTGAGGCGATGTGGGGTTCTTGTCTTTTAACATGTGATACGCATTTTCTATTTGACCATTCCGGTAGTATGCAGTCGCGAGAAGAAACAAACTTTCGTCTGTTTTAACTGGAAATAGAAAGAAAATGAATAGATATCATACCTAAATAAAAGATAAAAGCAAACTTACCTTCCGCATGTAATCGTTCTGATAAAAATATAGCATCGGGGTAGTCATAGTGGTTCAAACAATGTAAAATTGCAGCCTACAAAATTAAAATTAGGATTAAAAATCAGACAAATTAAATCTTGGAATTTTAATATGATACATCAGTATATATTATTAGAAATAAAATTTGTAGTTATGTTGTTCACCAATTTTTGCCAAGCTCCATTGAAAGCTTGGAAATTACATCTTGTTAAATCAAACCAACGAGACGAGGCTCTTCTGCTTTTGTGCTTAAGACACTCAATAATGTACTCAGTTAAACGGTGACTCTGCAGACCTACTATGCCCATATTCGTTGTAGGTTAGGTGAAATGTATTTTTTTGGGTTGCTCTACAGTCACAGACCGTATCTTCAAGCTTAAAAGGAATGCTTGAAAAACTCTTTCAATATAAGGAGCAAATAATCATGTCGACCTGTGTTTAAAATGCACAAAATATTGATACTGATTGAAGTGTTTATCACTCAGTATCCTATATATGTTCCCAAAAACTTGGATGCCTTCATATCAGACCAACATCAACATGATTATCCCACAAGAATTAAAAACAACTGTATACGACTTGTCAGAGCCTACACGGTTTCCACCCGGAAACAACATTCATACGTATACGACTACTCTAAACCCCTATAATCCAAATGTATTTAAACAAAATCCATGAAAATATACACTCCGATACCATCAAGGTGGAGCAGGCAGGATGGCATTTCATGAAGCACTTAGTACTCTCACAAGAAAAAGAAACAATGGTGAACTAGAAAATGACACAGTTTTTGTTTATATAATTAAAAAATGGTTGTAATCCACAATGGGCCTAGAAAGATGATACATACCTGCCCCAGCGCAAAGCCACCCCCCTATTTAGAATAATTGGGCAATATTTGAGCATTCCTATTTGGGAGTTGGTAACCATGCTTATTATCCTGTGACCATTGAGTTTGATATTGTCAATTAAAAATATACATACTTCTTCATCACTTATTTAAGGGCTTAACTCCTTAACAGAAACGTAAATGCCCGGTACAATTTTACCTCAGGTTAATAGTCCTGAGTTTACACTGGGTGAAAATTACACATGGACGGATGAAACACAAAACTAAGTACATTTTCCGTTTTCATACATCCATGGCTGGGTGAGGATTAATGGGATATTTTATGATACAAATAACACAAACCAAGATGAACTCCTCGCCATATGGTGTCTCAAACGGAAGTGATAAGAATACTTATTTAACAGAAGAGTTAATAATTATAACAAACTACTTTTAACATAGTCTTCAGTACCCCTTGCAACTCAAGTCACAGAAAATTTTGATTACTTTTTTCTAGATGATGAATGTTGCATTTTGTTGCCATTTCTATTATCATGTTAAGTGTGACATGCCCCCGAATGGGAGAATACTCCCAAAATTACGGTCTCTGCGTGTCGCAAGAAGCGACTAATGTGACCCCACATACACTTATACACAAAATGAAGAGTTGAGCACAGGGCTAGCAAGCCTGTCTCAAAATATATATGCTAAGAAACGTCTATATGACACCTTATACTCCACAAGGAGTAAAAGGACGTAAGGGGACATATACAATTAAGACGGGAAAAAATTAGTCAATTTGAGGAAACTAAGAAATATTTATTCTGCATTTATCAAGCTATAGGTATACTTTAATAGTATATTTAAGTATAACTAAACAATTTTTTTAAATTCACTTATCATCAAAATGGCGGAGCTGTGGCAGAGTGTTACAGCAATGTTGAGGCGGAGTTCCGAATTGGCGTGCTGTCTAGCTTCTTGTAGACTTTGATTTGCAACAAAATTCAAAATTTTTTTCAGTTAGAACATGTGTAGTTTCTATTTGATGGTAATTAAAATGAAGAACATGCAAATTTAAAAAAATGGTACACATTTAAGGAAAAAAATCAAAATTTCATGGAAAATTTGTATTAAAAAAGTAGTTTTTTTCTAAATGAAAATATCTTCCATACTCGCTAAATTAAATGTTGAAATTGGAAATGTTTCTATCTGCCTTGCACATATAGTGCAGAATACGTGCATTAACAGAGTTGCATCTGTCGTTATATTAATAGCAGAATGCACTGCAAGTCATTTCAAACCATGGGAGATTGATTCATACGTACATTTCGCGGAATACAGCACAAATACACGAGCGCACTTTGTGAAAATAATAAGTTTGTATTAATTTGCCAATTGACACTTTGGTATTAGTACACAAATATTTAATAACTCTCGCTAACTGTCTACCGCAGAATCTAAGATCAAAAGAGCAAGGAGTAGAATGCATGGTCCACTGTTTCAAAGAAAGCAGGTTGCAGGTTCACTGATGAAGCAGTATTCTGTGAAACATACGTATGAAACAATCGCCCGCGGTTTGAAATCACTTTGCAGTGCATTCTGCTATTAATATAACGACAGATGCAACTCTGTTAATGCATGTAGTCCGCAATATACGTGCCAGGGAGATAGAAATATTTCCAATTTCAACGGTTTTTTTTTTATTATTCAAAAATAATTCTTGGCAACTAGAAGGTAATGATATTATCAACATTTCTACAAAGTTTGAACTCAATCGGTTTAATAGTTTTTGAGTAAACCTGCACGCCAATTTTAAAAATGCAGTTTTGAGAAAAACGCATTTACAGTTTCGACACGTAATAATCCAGGGCGGTCAGGCACAGCGTTCCCAGGCTGTAACTTTTAAGTTGTAAGTTTTTCAAATTTTGCTTTAAAACTTTGAGAAAATCTTTAAATAAAATATAAATTTTTTGATCGTTGTAATTGTATATGTCCCCTTAATAATAATAACACACATCCATGTACACACACAAACATACATGTATACTTAAACACACTAAAATCTAAGAGGTAGAAACCTTATGCTTATACACTTTAAACCAGAAAACACAAACAAAGGCGACATGCATCAACAGTGATGTATTGAGAGTTTGTTAACTATTTCGTCTGAGAAATAAAATATCGATATTTTAAAAATTTATTGAATATTTCTTTCCTGTATTTATTATTTTATACATTCAAATACGATTGGTGCTCAATTCATTGTGAGAAAACATACATCAACATTTATGATAAAAAACAATGTAAACAAATTTTAAGAAAAGTTTTTCTAGGTGGAAAATATGTAGAGGCTCTAAAACCTTTAGATGATTCATCTACTGTTGTAAAGGATATTTTCAAGGCGAGTAATGTTACTTCAATGAATGAAATCATCACACCCAGAAAAAATATATATATAAACTATAGGCAAAAGTCGTGGAGGTCCTTTTAATTTGTTATACAAGACTTTGATTATGAAAGAAACAAAAAAAATACCAAAGTAACAAGGAAGAACCACAAGAATTATATCAACATATTTGTAATCACTTCAAAATAACAATCATTATAAAAATAATGATCTAAAACCAAGAGAGCTGAATAAAAAAAATATGACAATTTAAGTTCAAACAAAAACTTATTATCAAATGAAAAATAAAAGAAACAACTTTATATCTTGTAGTAGACATGGTTTCTTGTCTTTCACAAGGACTTGATCAAGCATTATACCATTGTTTAATGTAACAATTTATGTAACATTACTATGTAACAAATTTGCCAGTGGTAGCATTAAATTACAACTTTAGAGGATCAGTTCACAATCAATTAACAGGTTCTAGTAATAAATGTCATTTCTTATTTAGAATGTTACTAGTACTGCCGCCTTTAAAATTATTGTAATTGTACTTATTTATTTAACTTAAATTGTAATTTAGAAAATTTATTATGCTGTGAAGACTTTTTATCATAGCTCAAAATATATAGGGTGCTTCTAAATTGGGAGCAGATATTTTTGCGGGTGATAGAGCTGAAATAACTCTTTTGAAATTTTGTGCTATATATAGTTTAAGCATGCAAACTGCTAGTGAAAAACTGATATGACACTGCTGATATTTAAGTTCCTCTAATTTTTGATCCACTAACAGTGAAAGGTAAAAGCTCTACTGTAAGATATTTCACAAAAATTTTTTTATGACAGCTGTACATACATTTTATACTATCTCTTTATATATATAGACTTTGTTATCCGTCATAGAGAAAAACTCCAAGAGGTTGTCAACAAAGATAAAGTTTTGTAAACATTATTGATTATTTATAAGATAGCTATTAAGTATACAACGAATTTTCAGATCAACCTTTCTTTCAGTTAAGTGAGCATTTTCTTGTTAAAATATATGCCCACAATTTAAAATCCTCTGAATTGGCCTGACAGTATTTGTTTACGTTTAGAAACCAGACAAACCTACATAAGGAACATCATAGGACTCATTAGGATAGTCAGCCTTTCAAAAGCTAAATAAATACCAATATTGACCTGACAAATATATTCATGAATGGTAGTAAGCATAAACAATTTCACTATGAAAGATTAATAATTTAAAAAATTTCATTCCGTATTTCTTAAATTAAAAATACATTCACCTAGATATATCATATGAAACAAAATTCATATAACCTAGACTATTGAACATTACGGCTATCAAAGCATATATTTCATTACATAGACAATTGGTTAAAATATTTGTATACATATCAGACTAAACTTAACAGGCATAACTTTTTAATTACAAAAATAATGACATATACAAAGACAAATTTGCCTCTTAATTTTGTGCATATCATTGTGTTTATGTTCCCTTAACTAACAATTAATTTGTTAAAATCTGAGAATTAACACAAACCAATTATGTTAAATTCAGTTTAAGGTCAATATATTAAACAGAAAAATAAATGTATTGAGGTTTAGAAGAGTATACTCAAAATTAACATACAATTATAATTACAGTTAAAAAGTCTGTTTAACAAAATTATAAGCTAAGACATATCTTTTGCAAATAATATCAAATTGTTTTAGAGACTAGGCCTATTTTTTTATTTAATTTCTCATTAAAAGCGTAAATAAATTTACTATTTAAACTTGCTAGTATTAAATCCATTACCTTAGAAATAATGACAGTGATTAGCATAAAAAATTGTCTTTTCTGTTTAATATGCCATTAATTGTAGGTTATACAATATATTACCTGAACAGGCTCCTGTACAATCATTTTTTTCTTAAACTAAGTAATTGTACTAAGAAAAAATATGCATAGCTGGATCTCTTCTAGTACCCGTAAGGCGAAAATTAATAAATATATACAGGCAAAATATTGATTAAATAACTTTGTAAATACAAACTTTGTTAAACTTTTGACATACGAGTTAAACGACCATTTTGTTTTTCAATTTCATCACTGCTGCCAACTACAATAAGCTTATTTCACCAGCCAAGCAATACAAACTTAATGCTCGTATAAGTTCAATTCGAACCCGAATATAATATATACGGAAAATTCACAAGTTCAGTAGTACCATTTTTATTTGTAAAAAAATTTTTGTTAATTTTTACTTTTTGCCGACGTTCCGTCCACCGTTGCAGGAGATATTATTAATACATGTAGCTCTTAAAAGTGCTAATTATAGTTTACCATGTATCTCTGAAAAAAGCCAGATGCAGATGCCGACCAGCTCTAAAAAGTGCTAAGAATAGAATGACATGTAGCTCTCAGAAGTGCTAGTCATTTTTATTCTATGACTACCACTTCTGAGAGCTACATGTCAATTTATGCTAAGCACTTTTTAAAGATTGTCGACACCTGCATATAGCAATTTTCAGAGCTACATGGCTATTTATAATTAGCACTTTTAAGAGATACATGACTTGAAAATGTCCCTGCAATGGTAGACGAAACGTCGGAAAAGAGAAAAGCCAACACACTGTTATCTCCTGAAAAACCTTAAGATATTTACTGTGACCGTGAAAGTCTACATACCTTCTGTATTATTTTTTGGGCTGACGCTACGCAATTTTTAAGGAGGCCTACGAAGGTTTAACATATTTTTAACTTCAATAAATCACAGATAACAAATTTCTTAAAATCAACTACCTTCTTTGATGAATGATAAAAGATGAAAAAGAATAGCTATACAATACCCATCAGTGTTGCCAACAACACAAAATAAGTTTCGTTAAGGGAGAGAAAAAAAAAATAAATGATTTAAACAAATTTCGATTCTTACGGACTTAATAAACAACTGCTTTAAATTTTGGTATCGACTTCAAAAATTCAATACAGATGAATTTATTTCAAACCGAAAAAGAGAGGTTGCATGACCCTAGAAACGTGGAGAGCTGACATGCGCAATCGGTCGCCCCATATGTCTGTCATTTAAGCGCCACGATATTTACGTGCATGTTTCGGAAGAAAATACGAGTGCGAGAAGTTTTTCCTTGAGTTTTATTAATATTTAGTGATATCACAATGCCGCCCAAACCTAAACCTGGAGCGCCAAGCAAGAAAACCGAACAGAAAAAAAAGGAAAAAGTTATAGAGGTAGGTAATGGATGCACGGTTACGTTTCTAAATTCCTACATCTTCGATAATTCTTCCCATACGGGATGACTGGAAGATGTATACACATTTACATTCATAATATTAACCTCAATATGCTTACTACGATTTCTAAACGATACAAATTCCTTCTTCCAATAAGACATACCTACATAAAGTTTTTGAAGTTCTAAGCTGATGATTTATTTTCATACTTTTCCCAAATTGCCCGTCTTACCGATGTACATGTAAATTGTTGTATGTTTTTAATAAAGGAATACACTACCTCTTAGGAGACCAGGATATTTTTTTAACATTTTCTGAATGTGTTTGTTACTTAGACCATTTCTCTGCTTTAGTTATAGTTATTACTGACTTTTCACTATGTTTTATTGTTGACATTGTTATTTATGGGAATATCGAAAATGTATAGATTATTTCAGGAGATTACTTTACTCTAGGCAATGTCATCTTTTTAAACTCATGACACTGTTTGCCTTTGGTTGGTAGTAACAATTGCCGGCCTATTTCCTTTGCTATGGCTACTCACCGACACAAATTTTACAGTTTCTAGTGTTCTAACTGAAATAAAGTCCTTTAACATGCATATGGTCCTACAGTACAGAGTATTCTAGTCTGTGCCCGAGTTTGCGGAAGAGACGAAACCACTCTTGTCTATTTCACTTTCCAGTGAATGTTTTCTTGGCATATAAAAGCCGAGGGTCTGTCCAGGTAAAGCAGACTACTACCCATTTCTACGCGGACGAGGACAGTTATTGTAAACTATGTACTTTAAAATAAATTCACTTAATTTGTTATTTGTGAATCCGTAAAAACATTACAGTTTTTGTGGTTTAAAAACAGTTTATAAAAAGTGTTTGATAAATGAAGAGAGATGAGAGTACCTGGAGACTCAAGTTCAGGCAGCCGGCCAGTTGAACAGGAAGCAGGTAATAATTATGTCGACAGTCTAAGAAGGAAGGTGGACGACATTCACAATTTTATCCAAAACAACATCCAGATTGCAAGTCAGAGGATAAAGGAGCTGATTCTGGAGGATTCAAGAAAGGCGATCTGGTCTGGCTGTATAATCCAGAACACCGGAAAGGTCTATGCTCCCAGCTACAATCATCATGGGAAGGGTCATATGAAGTATTAAAGACGGTTAATAACCTGGTACTGAATCAAGAAACCACCACGCGGAAAACAAAAAGTCTTACACTACAATTGGTTAGCCCCATATGCCCGCTTCCAAAAAGGAGGGCATCGTATGGTTGAGTAATTAAAAGTCCAGGATGAAGAGAGTTCAAGTCATCCTGAAGATCCAGGAACACCATCACCTGGATTTTAAGGTGGTAAGAGCAAGAAGGAGATACGTTCGGTGCCAGTCAGGAATGGTCACTGGCACACTGTGTGGCAACTGAATGTCTCGAGGTATTGCTAATAAGTTTCAGATGAGATTACAGGGATTTGATGAACTACATAGCCAAGTCAAATCTGGCCAGGAAATTCTGCAGTTGGGTGATGGAGAAAGATCCATTTATTACCTGGTCACGAATAGGAAATCTGATCCGCAGCCAACCTATGGAGACATTGAGAAGATTATGGTGTATCACTTACCATAGGGACCAAGAGCAATGTGGACTGTTATTTTTTATTATTATTCAACTTGTGAAAAAGAAAAAGCCTGTGACTATGGACACAAAACATCAGCAAGAGGAACGGAAGAAGGCTCTCCACTCTTTAAGCGACGACGTTGTCAATGGTTAATTTGCAGTTGGCGCCATATGAACATCAACAAAAGATGAACAGAAATGTAAATCATCTGGATGCTTGAGGCCAAATTTGCCTTTCAAACATGAATCTATGGGTGTTTCTGTTTGGGGCCAATAGAATTAAGAAGGGGTCAATATTATGAAACTACGGTGGAACCTCTACGTCACTGAGCACCACTTCAGAATATTCTAGTCCGTGCCTGAGTCTGCAGAGGAGACGGAACTTTCCTGTGAACATTTCCCTAGCATATAAAAATGAGGATTTGTCCAGTGAAAGAAGTTCCTCTACTGAGTTCTGCTTACTCAGTTCAATTGGATGAAGACCGTACCCGTTTTAAACTGCTGTAAATATTGTTGATTTATAGCAAGTGGTATAATTTATTATTGTGATATTGTAAACTATACACTAAATTTGTTGAATTGTTATTTGTGAAGTATTTGATTTTTATTTATTTAAACCATGTTTTCCATCTTAGGACAAGACTTTCGGCCTCAAAAATAAAAAGGGTGCCAAACAGCAAAAGTTCATCCAGCAAGTTGAAAAACAGGTCAAAACTGGAGGTCATCATCCTGCCGGTGTAGATCCTGGCAAGAAACTGGAGAAGGATAAAAAACTAAAGGATCAGAAAGAATTGGCTATGCTTTTTAAACCGGTTCAAACTCAAAAGATTGAAAAAGGTAATATAAAAGTTCTGCAAGGCTCTAATAATTAAGCAATCGTAATAAATTATTTTATATATTTATTATATAATACCTAGGTTCATGATCAGATCCTTGTAGTACACTTCAAGTTAATGTTTAGAAATATTATTTTTTTACTATTCTTCTTTTAGGTGCTGATCCAAAGTCCATTATTTGTGCTTTTTTCAAACAAGGCCAATGTACAAAAGGTGATAGGTGTAAATTTTCTCATGACTTGACTATTGAACGAAAAGCTGAAAAGAGGTCCTTATATGTGGATATGCGAGATCCTGGAGATACTGATGACACTATGGAAAATTGGGATGAAGCCAAGTTGCAAGAGGTTATTGATAAGAAGCATGGAGGTGCAGATAAAAAGATGCCCACCACTGATATTGTAAGTCCATCAAATCATTGAATCTATATTAAATCCATAGGATAGCTTTACTCTCAAAATCTTATAGCTTGTGGTTAGTTCAGTTAGTTTAAAAGTTATTGATTTGTTAATTAACAAATAAAATTTCTTTTTAGATTTGCAAACATTTCTTAGAAGCTGTGGAAAAAGCAAAATACGGTTGGTTTTGGACTTGTCGTGCAGGTGAAAACTGCATATACAGGCACGCCCTTCCACCAGGTTTTGTACTGAAAAAGGATAAGAAAAAGGATGACAAGAAGAGTGACATTTCATTAGAAGATTTAATTGAAAAAGAAAGAGCAGCGCTTGGACCTCATCAAACTAGAATTACACTGGATACATTTTTGGCATGGAAGAAAAGAAAAATTAATGTAAGTATACTTTCGTTTCTAGTAGTTTGACCGTTGCTGGCCTCAGGGGCAGTAAGGGGGTGTTGAGCAAGTGGGCAATAAGATGCTAAACAAATTTGGTCGCCTGAGCATTTTTTATGGTAACACTTATCCTTTTGATTATATTTTGGTAATTTATGATATAAACGATGTATAAATGCCAAATATTTTTGTTCTAACTATTCTTTTAATTAACTTCTAGGAAAAGAAAGAAGCTGCAGCTAAAGATGAAGAAAAGAAACGTAATGACTACAAAGCCGGCAGACAAGTTGGATTATCTGGAAGAGAAATGTTTAGCTTCAACCCAGAGTTGGCGGCTGAATTTGATATGGAAGATGGTGATGAAGCATTTGATGCTTATGCATATGCAGAAGAGGAAGAAGAAGAAGGCATTGAATACAAAGAGCTGCAATTGGACCTTATTGGACTGGATGCACAAGAAGCTGATAATAGTGGTACGATAGCAACAGAAGATAGATTAAAAGCAGAAGCTTCCACAGATAAACCAATGTTAAACGGCCTTAGTGGTAGTGGGGATTCTTCTGAAAGTGATGCAGCTGCGGCTGCAGTACCTATAAATGAAAACCTTTTTACGGAAGATGATCTAGATGGCCTCGACGATGAACTAAACGACTTGGATCTGGACGAATAAGAACGGATGCTATTTTAGCTCCATCGGACTAAATTTTCTTCTCAAATTTGCTCTCATTATATGAGTGTGTCGGAAAATTGTTGAATAAGTGAATGTAAATAATTGCTATAATTTCAAAATATACGATGTTTTAATTTAGTAATTTGTTTCATTACTGAACCAAAATTTCTAGATTCGTGTTTTTATAAATATATATATATATATGTAATAAGAATATGTCGATTTTGACATCGTACTAATAAATATTAAGAAAATG
>JAWQRN010000584.1:0-28170 GCA_033557685.1 Sperchopsis tessellata
AATATGTTTGTATCGTACTCCTGATAGCAATATAGAAGTATTTAAGTATTTTTTGATAGGATGAATACTAATATCAATCATGAACAATAAATACAATGCCCTGCCGGTAGATTTCAATATATATTTACCAGAAATATTGCCACTACGACAAGGTATTCATAGATATTTTAAAGTCACATATTTCATTACACCCCCCTTCTAGGCTAACACTTACATCTGAGACATGTACTGACACCGTAATTAATAACTTTTACTTATAATATTATTAATATATTACCGTGGCTTTTCGAGAGGCGATAGACTTAGAGAAAAATTAAAATACAAAGCATGCACGCGATAAAAAGCCCAGTGGAGACGGCTAGGTTTATTTAAAGCGGCACCACCTCAGTTACCCGTCGTGGAATCTACTCTGAGGAGGAAGAGCTTGCTAAGCATGCCTTTCGATGACACCGACACAATACATAAAATTAATACCATACTATACCGGAAATATCCGATAGGATTAATCATGAACTACTCGTGCTTTGGAAAGATCCAAACCGCCCCGTTCCAAATTGAATATCGATGAGTTAAACGTCCACAGAGAATTCAAAAATAATGAGTCGATTTTAGCCTAATCGGTGGATAAAGGCAACACTAGAATTGTAATGGATCGTCAGATGTACGAATTCAAAGTTTTAGATTTTCTACAGGATACCATATATAAACGTCTAACCCTACATCAAAACTAGAGAAACTGGTCACCAGTGTCATTAAAAAATCTGCCCTTGATCTACAAGTGCAGAAGAAGATCATTCCTCATAATCTTTGATACCTCTTCGACCTATTGTTAGTATACTAGGGTCTCCTAGATATAAACTGGCCCGATTTCTTACCCCGTTACTCAACAAATTCGTAGGACGATCAGAGTCTTATATACGAATCTCTTGCCATCTTCTAGAACAGATTTGTACTATAAGACTAGCTACAACAGACTTAATAGACTTCGAAATAGAGTTCCTTTTCACAAGTATACCCGTGGGTGATGCTAATAGCATCATCCATGACCTACTAAGAGGGGAAGGTTCATTTGAAGACATTGCGGTAGTGACGGAGGTTTACCTGAGGTCCACTTATTTCCAATTTAAGGACCATTTCTACGAACAAACATCTGGAGCTGTTATGGGTTCCCCGTTGTCCGCATTTTTATGGAGGCATTTGAGCAATTGGCATTATCGTTCTTCGATATAAACCCCAAATGTTGGTACAGTTATGTGGATGACAAGTTTGTTATATGGTCGTCAGGATGAGAGACATCCCAATATACGTCTTACAATGGAAATTGAGTCATCAGGTTCACTTCCCTTCTTAGATGTATTGTTGAAACGTAGATCAGATGGTAGACTTCTTCATTCTGTTTATCGTAAGTTTATCCATACTAATAGGTACTTACATGTATTTTTGTCATCATCATGTCTGTCAGAAAATGTCTGTGATTATTTCTCTTCTACAGCAATCCTTCAAGTTCTGTGACACATTATAGTTTCCCAGAAGTTACATTCACTTACCGCTGCGCTGTTATCGAATGGATATAATGTATCAAACATCAAACTGTTAATAACACGCTTCAGGAATCTACCCATCGCTGTCAGAAATATTCTGTGAAAGCAACAGCTTATCTACCATTCGTCAAGGATTCGACGGACAAAATTTCCCGATAATTTGAACATTTGATATAAAAACAGTCTTCTCCCAAATACCAAAGTATTTCGCAGGTTCGGATCAGTGCAGTGAATTCATTCGTTGAAGTTATATCACTCAACTTGAAAATGTTCCTTGCAGCATTGGTTGAAACGTTGCTACTTGTCAGAGCATTTACACGGCTTCTACCTGAAAACAATATTCATATATATATATATATATATATATATATATATATATATATATGTAATACAATACAATACCATACTCGCAAGCAACAGTTGACATTTCCATCACAAACATACAAACACACATACATATCTAATTAAAGTGCCCACGAGACGTCGATCTCCCGTCGTGGTCAGATACCTACTCCCACCAATCAGCTGGCATTCGGATCACTTTCTTTTGTCTTTCCTTTCGCCAGTGAAAATCTTAAACAGCATATACCAGGTTCTCACAAAATATATTTTATATTAAATTCTAACCGATTTTGCCACCGTAAAAACTGCCCCTTCATCAAAAATTAAAAAAGGATATATTCCTTTTTTAGCACGGCCTATAGAGATTCCAATATGTTTCTTCGACGGAACATGCAATCGAAACCACACCACGAAACCATAACCTAAGAATAAGGTATAACCTTTGTTTAATAACACATATAAATCTTACACTAATTAGAGTCAAGCTTAAGGTACTTTATGTGCCAAACGTTTGGTGACATCTGATAAAATATAGCTCTTACGCCACACAATTTGGCCAGCATTTAACTTTTGGCCATCTACCTCGAAGGTTATAGCCCATACAACTTTTATTTGAGAAGTTTTGGTACATCAGCAAATATTACTTTTGGTGCGGACGATCGCTGATAGCTAACACTTGGTGGGTCATCACCATACAAACACCTTTGCAATCCTCCCTAGGAAGAACATTTTCGAGTTCGAAATTAACAAAGCATGAAGAGCTTCCTGTTACTTTATGCCGATGTGTTCTAATTGCACTACCTACAGCTGGTAAATATTCATCCCATATGAAGATAACTTTATCTTAACGACTCAATTAACTCTCTCTGTGAGATTAGCTTGAAGTTAATATAATGCATATAACATTGTCTTGGTATCGTATTCGGAGTACTTGTTTTGAAATTCTCTACTTTTAAACTGCACACCCTCATAACAGATAATGCATTCTGGGACACCAAAAACAAGAAAGATATTCTCTTGCCAACCAACAGTATTAGCTATTACCGAACCGCTATAGATATATATATATATATATATATATATATATATATATATATATATATATATATAAGAAAATAATAATAAGTTTTCCTATTTATCTGGTAATTTATGGTGAATTAGTGCTTCCTTCCTCTAGGGTCTACAATTAAAGAAAATAAGCAGGAATTCGTAAAAACATGGAAGTTCAAAACTAAATTTACTGCTTACCTATAGAGATAACCATGTACATTTAAAATATCAACAGATATAGAAAAAAGCGGTTAATTACACCACACTAATAAAATACAACAGAAAAGGTACTAAAGAAAGAGTTGTCAATATCAATAGATACATAAAGTGCCATCTAGCGGTTGGACTGAGACGTTCAAAGAAAAAAAAATAATATATACAACCACAACTCAACGAGAAACCCGTGGAATATAACAAAAAAGGATAAAATCTGATTAGGGAATTATTCATTCAATTGCGCTAATTTATAATTTTGTTGAGAACCAAACCAACTGAATCAACTTATAACAATATTACCTATATTAGGAACATTAGAATGCAAAGGAAGGAGTTTTAGTCAGCTATTATAAAATTAAATTTCTTAAAATTGTCCTTCGGGGAAAAATTCACTTTTCTAAGGGAAATCAATTTATTTTATCATCCCGGAATTATAGAGTTGTGACTTTTCAATTATTACCTTATTAAAAAGCTTTAATGACATCGAAGTGTGTGAAAGAGAAAAGAAGGATAAGGGACCAGAAGGATATGAATTATTAGAAATTATGTTATGTAGGATCTTAAGGTTTATGTTCAAAAAGAAAGATGTCAAAGCATTTCCTTTTTCATACAGAGAACCATGTTAATTTTATGTTTAAATGCAAATAACGACCAGAGTTGCATTACTTTCTATGCCAAACCAACTTAATTCTAGTACCATAACAGCACACCTTAATGTCCAAGGACGGCACCTAATTTTCCGACTCCAATTCAATGGTAAATTGCAATTGGGAATCAAAAACATTCAAACAGCTGAGAACTTCATAACTATTCTCAGGTATAGAGCAAATGTTTCATATCTTGAAAAGAAAACGCACATTGTTATTTCTGCCGCTAAGCAGTAGTTAATTTTTTTTATTTCTGCTTGCTTTCTTGTATTGTAGACCCAAGATGAAGGAATAATTCATTCCGAAACGTCGGCATAATGTTGGATTGAACAGAATAGAAATAAATTTACAACAAGCTTCTGTTTTTTTTGACCATAAATTACCTGATAAATTGAAAAATTCACAACTTTTTCCTCAAGCTATTAATTTGTATATATATATATATATATATATATATACATATATATATATTTATATATATATATATATATTTATGTATATATAGTGATAATAAAAATACACAATTTCTACTACTACAGTATGAAGTCTGTAGAAATCTCTTTTTAATTTAGTAGATTTATCTTACAAAATTATTGACACTTAATCAGTATTTCATAGCTCCAACTTCCTCCACATAATATACCATGCATAGGCATGCCATATAGTCTTTAATTAGTCGCCAGGCAATCAATCTTCCAACATTGATTTCATAAATCGAAGGAGCTGTCTACATCAATATTTAATCTGAATTAAAACTAAATTATATAGCATCCAGAAGAGAGCAGTCACCGTATTGTGCTCCTCATAATATAATAATAGCTAAAAAGATCAAATTCCTTAGGTACTTGAACTATTCAATATGCGAGCCAAGGATGAATACAAAAGTTTTCAATTCTGGATTCAAGAATAGTGCAGCCAGCTATCTGATATGCGTGCTCAGGCAATCACAGGCTTCGCATGCTCCGTCGGTATCTCGGAGGAGCGACTTCAGCCTCAGGACAGCAGCAAGAATGAAATAAGATTATGTTTAGGAATTGCAAAAATCTTGCAGATTGCCCGTATCTATTAGGGCCGCATTTCTAAAACGTATTCATGAACGTTCTTCTAGGAGAACATCTTAATAATGGACATGCAACGACAGGCCTGATTTCCTTTGATAGCTTGCATATTTGTTTGAAATTTCAATTTAACGAAACATTGCGTTCGCTTTAGAGGAATTTCACTCATCGAGTCAACGGATATATGTTAATACGTTTCCGTTAGTCGACGATTTTTATACTTGATGTATTCGTTCGCGATGCTTTTAGGAAGAAATGATGGGCAAATGGGCAAAATGCCAACATAATACAGTGTCTCTCTTTTAACCCTGATGTTCAGGACTATGTAACCGGGTACCTTCTGCGGACTCTATAATACAAGAATGTAGCAATAAAAAAAATAAAAATATATAGAAATGTAGAATTTTGTTAAATGGAAATGTAATTATACTAACCTCTGATACCTAGAAAAATATGTTCTTAAGAATTTTCATAATAAATCTCTTATATAAAAATAATCATTATCAAATACTCAAAGTGAAAGAAAAATTTAAATTAAATATCATTTTCAACATTTAGATATATTGCATAACATCAACATCAACAATCAGGTGCATGTAAAACAATTTGCCTTTTCATATCAAAACGAACGAATTCTTAGGCTTTATATATACCCTAGGTACCCTACTGATCATTCATAGACTCAAGTTGTAAAGCTCTCGACGATATTTTTAGCACTAGTTATACAAACCACACGTTCATAAATATCTTCTTGAAAATTTGTTAATGGAATGCCCGTTCCCTCATATCAAATTGGCAATTATTCGAATCGTTCTGTAAACAACAAGATTTTCAGGTTATGATGATTTCGGAAACTTGATTCCAAGAAAATCATCTTACTAATGTCTCAGAATATAATTATGTTAGATATGATAGAGAAGTTGGCAAAGGCGGTTCAGCCGTTTTTATCAAAAATTATTTATCATTTGTAACATGTGACTTTAGTGACATAAGCAGCGATATGCGGCAATACCTGTAGCTCTCGGTTTCCCAAAACTATAATTTAAATATAAGTTTCTCCTCAATAATTGATTCCGGAACGGTTCTTGGATCTACTTATGGATAGAGTTAATGAAATAGTTAAAATAGGGGGCGATTGTAATGCTAAAAATACGTTATAGTAATGTGAATATAATGACAGATATTGGAAAACATTTTAAACTTTATAGACAACTTTGAACTTGTCGTTATGAATGATGGTTCTCCCACCAAATTAACTAGTCCAAATATCCGTCGATCTGTTTTGGAACCATTAGTTCTCTATCTATACCTATACCTGATCATTTTCCTATTATTATCTCGACAGATATTAGAAGGAATCCACCTACGATTATTGCTATAAGTAAATGGAACACAAAGAAAATTATTGACTTGATTATCAAACTTATTTAGACGGAAATGATTCGAGCGCATATGACGGTGCGAGGTTTCACGATCTTTACAATATATATCTAGGGCATATCAATTCAGCAGCTTCTGTTTGTCCTTGTTCAAAAAAAAGCCGTTCAAACCTTATAACCCGAAACCTTCTTACTGGTGGAACGAGAAACTTTCACGGAAAGTTGCCCTTCGAAGATTAGCTCTTAGGACATATAGACGTTTACCTTCGATGAATAACTACGTTGAACTTAACAAAGTTTTGGCAGAAACTAAAAGATTTTTAAAGAGAAAATTTCTAAAAGTTTTATGATGGTCTAAATAAAGACGTCCCTGCCACTAATATTTAGAACAGAGTTAAAATCCTTAAGGGTATATATTCGCCTCCTAGTACTTTTTATAACTAAATAAATTTCTGATAGACTGGCCCCTTCTTACGTGCATCGACTGGTTAGTATCAATGAAAGATATGATGCAGAAAGCCAGTTTTTTCTAAATACCTTCTCTCTCGCAGAGCTTGGCTCTACAGAAAAATGAAAATCTTCAGACGCCACTCCGAGTATAGATTCACACTGATTCATAATATTCCCAAAACATCTAAAGAAATTCTGCAGAAAATATTTAACATGGTTTGGTTACCAGACCAATGGAATATCTGACTGGAATACTTAGATAATTGTTTCCATTCACAAAACTAATAAAAATCCCCAACTGGCCTCTTCATATAGACCAATTGCGCTCTCTTTCTCTATATGTAACACTATGGAAAGGATGATACAAAATCAATCGTAATGGTGGACAGAACATAATAATATTATTGGAGCGTCGAATTTCCAAATTCAAAGAAAATAATCCGTATCCCGTTGGTTTAAGGAGCTAGAATGGATAGGAAGAACATTTCTCAGGTCATAAGAATCAGACTGAATCACGGTTGTTTTCCGAGTCAGCTGTATAGGCTCAAAGTAATATTCCTCACATTATTGATAATTTTCCTAAATATTACAGTCAATTAAGAGAAAAACTCGATACCCTTGGCCATCTCCTTGATTCTCATCTGATCTTTACGTCAAAGTCAATAACTGCTTGTTACGTATTATGCAATTTCCTATAATCTTGTGGGCTCCTAATATAACAGTGAACAAATGTTTCAATGGTATCGATTGTTTCATACTTCTGAGATGGCTCGAAGGATTTATATAATCCAATAGCTCCCGAAATTATACAAATACTCATGTATTTATATTTCTCCATGTTTATAAAGGTTAAAGTTATTACATGAATACTTCGTAAAATATTAATAATTTCTGAAAATGCTTTTATTAGCAATGTCAAAATATGCAAAAAAAATGCAACTTACATAATAGTAACTCCTTGTTACTTAATACTGCTTCCATAGTCACCAGTGTAGGATAATTTTAGCATTTTTATTTCCGACCACGTTATTAATAGCATACTGCAAACCTTGCTGAACGCTGGAACAAATGATGCAGACATTTTGTTTCCAAGAATACCTCTTCTAATCAGTACAACCGCATCCCCTATGCAGCTCAGCCTTCGTACAATATGATATTCGGCTTCGTTCATATGAACTAAGTTTCTAATGTTAGCCATATACGAGAGATAAGTTCTTGTCTAACATTGTATTTAAAGCTAGGATACTTTTAAAGGACAATCCTTCTATAGATTAATGCCAAATTTGTTTGTGTAAATTAATACTGTTTCCATGGTCGCCAATGTAGGATATGTTTATCATTTTTATTTCCGACCACGTTATTAATAGCATATTGCAAAAGTTTCTGAACGCCGGAATGAATGCTGCAGACACGGTGTTTCGAAGAATATCACTTCTCATCAGTACAACTGCATCCCATATGCAGCTTAGCTTTCGTACAATATGATATTCGGCTTCGTTCATATGAACTAAGCTTCTAATGTAAGCCATATTCGAGAGATAAGTACCTGTCTAACATTGCAGTTAGAGATAGGATACTTTTAAAGGAAAGTCATTTGTCTGTTCGAATATTTTATCAATTTTCTGCAGTTTATGGCACAACCAGAGATGAAGAAGATGAAAGAACTGTAACAATAATGATAAATCAATGTTAACTGGTTCGTTTATATAGTTTATCTCGTGGAATTTGATAATATATGTACTTAAAACCTTATGTGCTAGTGTTTAATGATATATTTATCAGTTTAAACCAAGCTTAGAACTGTTTTTTAGATTTTTGGTGTGCATATCCAGCATAGGAAATGTACAGCATTATTTTCTTGGAGCTGTATTAGTCTAAAAGAATGTGAAAAAGAAATTTTTCCCGCACCTGTCTTGAAATATTATGATTTGCATATCCAATATTAAAAGGTGCTCAGCACGATACATCCACAAATTGAATTTCGTATTCAATTTTCCAACATTCATTTACTATTAAAGCATATAACTGTAAAGCCGACAATATTTCATATCTTGGGCTTCGAACGCGCGAAAGATTATTTTTGCACGCTAACTTCCTCAACTGCCCCCGGTGTGAAATAATAATTACAGTGGTACGAATAGAAGTAGTAAAAGAAAACGAAAGCTGCCCTTTTTTACTTGTGTCTCAAAAAAACTGAAAAGCTATAATAGGCAAATTATTCCTAATATTTACTTGACTTTATATATTTATATATTCTATGTAGCACGAAATTTTCAAGTTTCATTTTAATTGTGTTATTAGTATGTCTGATAGTTTTTGTCACCCTCGTAATAACTTCCGTTAACTTGAAATAAGTAATGTAATTTAGAAAGTGTCCCATAAATGAGATTTTTATTTGAGTGGTTAGAAAATATTCTAGTCTTATTTTAAGAAATAAAACTGTATTATTTGAATGCTAGTCATATTATTTTAATTATTTAAAAGTATAAGCATTTAAATTCTGTGTTTAAGAACAATAATTTAATAGAAAATGGGGAGTGGTCAGATCGTGGTCTGCATCCACTTTGGCCAAACAGGTAGCATGGTTATCTCAATGCAACTTCATTATTATGGAGGTTAATTACTGGATATCATTAGGTATGTATAAGTGTTTGTAATATACATATATACACATACAGATACTGACAGATACTTTCGTTTCGTGTGCAAAGTTTGTTGACGTTATAAAAGTTATTTAGAAAACAAATCACATTTGAATTATTTCCATGTAAGTATTAATATCTTAAGCGAGAGTTTCAATCATCGACTCTAAGAAATACTTTAGGCATTTGTTGCAAAAGTTGTAATAGTGCCCACATTGGTTAGCTGCATGTCTTGCTAATGTTTCCTGCAATGGTGGGCGAAACTACGGCAAGAAGTAAGCTCAACATACGATTATCTCTCAGAAAACCTGAAGATATGTGTTTACGTTTTGTTGCGACACGACCATAACACCAAGTAACTTGCACTCAATGAGTAGAATTGATGTGTAGCCACCGAGAGATGTCTTTAGTAAATTAGAAAATATAAAAATGGACTGTTTTACCTTCAGCTTACCTGCCCGACCCCTACTTCTTTCGCTCATAACAGTACGCAAGTCATTTACAAAACAAGTTTTTATGTTAGATTGCGTTAAACGGCAATGTTCTATTCTAACAAGCATAACTATTTCCACTCTTCCCCTTACACAGTAAGACATAGAACTTGGACGTACATCCGGATTTCAAACAATTTTTTAAAAATGAAGGACATGCGCAATGGAATCATACATCAGTTTCCTTAAACGAGTTTTGTTTTGTCATTTAAAGTAACTGACAAACATCAATAGTTATCACGGATAACATTTACAGAAGAGTACACTGACAGACGTTATTTGAACATAGGGGCTACTGATGACGGTGGTCGTAACGGATAATTTCACCAAAGAATACTATCTATATTTTCTAATATAATTGGCCGAGGCGTGTCTACTCTAGAATACATGCTATTTTAACTCTACTTTTCATATATTAACATAAATAATCCACGTGTCATCATACGCTACGTCCGACCATTACCGATTGCTGATCGAGTTAACATACATAATGTTAATGTTGAAAGAACCCCACTGATGATTCTATCGCACATTTAATATTTCTGTTTATTCTATAAAACTATGGATCCAGGATTTTAAAATTTCAGTTCGGATAATTTACCTAAAGTAGACAACAAATGTTTTTACCCGAAATGCGAGTTTTGAGAGTGCTGTATGAAATAATCCTCACAATAACTACGTATTGCCGGAATTCTTCACATGCAATGTTTGCAACTATAAACCATTTTTGTTTTGTTTATTGATTCATCGGACAAAAATAAATACTTTGTCGGGTGTTTTTACAAGAATGTACAAAACGTTGCTTAATATTCGCAGTTACCCTTTTGCTTCTAACCTAAAATTAGTATTTGTTTTTTCAGCCATCGACTAAATATTCGGTAAGATCTTTGCGTTCCGACCAAAGTCACGGATAACTTCATAGTAAATAGTTATATATCCAATATTTCCATGATAGCAACTTATTGTGATGTCACGACATAGGCGCGTGATTTTACTCACAATTTTATTTCTTTGACAATTTATTTCTCAGCTGTCACTAGCTGTAAAGAACTATTATATCCTCGAGATATATCAAAATTTAAAGCAAATAATCAAACTACGTGAGAAATTATCATTTTAAAGGAAAAGTACGCCTCTCATCATATATATTTTGGAACTATCTCCATTAAAAACAGTAACATCTAATAGCAGCCTCTTTAGCCAATCTTGATCACGTTTCTTATACATATATGGTTTGTTATTTATATGAAAACCATTTACTTACCTTTAAAAGTTTGTGAGGCCAGTACATATTGACTTATATAATTTTTCTTTCTTCTAAAGGATTAAAGATTCATTAATGTATTAAATCTGGGTTTAATATTCAGTCGATGTTGTTTTTCTTTTTAATAAATTATTCAACGAATCTGTTTTAAAACATAAAGGGAATAGAAATTGTTACCTACCTAATCTTTCATTTTATTTTATATTCATATCCTCAAATATATATATATATATATAAATATATGTATATATACAGAAATATATATATATATATATATATATATATATATATATATATATATATATTTACCTTCCTCAGTGGAAGTAAAGGCAGCTATTGGCATCGTAGAAGGCAGAGGGTGCTAAAAATCCGCGGAGTATAAACAGTTGCCAAACAATATTAAATGTGCACACCTACAACTGCAGCACATAATTCAGCGAAGCAATTGTTTTGCTGGAATAGGAATTGGACAAGATTCCATTGAATATTATAGCTCTGAGAGTACGTGTACCGTGACATTATCAATAGAATAAATGTTGGGGTTGGTGTCATGGTTCACAAAAGTCTCAAAAACCGAATAATTAATTTTGAGAGCACATCGGACAGAGTCGCAGAATTAGAAATAAAGATTTATAGGTGAAATGAACTCCAAATTCTGCAAATTTATGCCCTAATAAATAGTCATTGAGACGAGAAGGTCGAAGCGTTCTATAAAGACTTGACAGATCTTCATGAGACCTCAAATTCAAATTTTTAGATCTTCTTAGGGGGTTTTAATGTAAAAGTAGGAGTACCTTGTCACGAAAATGGACCTGGTAACGCCCAAATAATACCAGGAACAAGATTGACTACCTACTCAGAAAGAGAAGAGCCATAATACTAGATTGCATAGTTCTCAACCCTTTTGATACTGAAAGTGACCACCGTGTTGTTTGATGTAGAATATCTATAAATGTAAAATTAATAAAATTAAGACTAATTAATAACGGCTGTAAAAAAATTATCTTGTACCATCTAAACTCTTATCAAGAAATATTTCAACTAGGGCTTAAAATTAAATTCTGTAACTCTGAAAAAATACAATGATGTAGATAATGTGTGTCATATAATAACACATACGGCTAGAGTTATAGGTAGAACTGCAAATGGAAAAAAGTTGTCGAAAATTTCTGAACGTACTGAGACATTTCAAAGACAACATAGAACTAAAAAGTAAAGTAAAGACAAGAAGGCAGAATATAGCCAACATTCAGGCAGCATAGGAGCTACAGACAGGAGAAGCCGAGACATATGATTTGGAAAAAGCAATACATTTCTTTCAGATCTGAAAACGGTGAAGGAGTTAATGATACAGAGGAAATCCTTGAATTAGTTGGATAATTTTACAAAGAAATATATCGAGATGATGCTAGCTATACATAATCCTCTTGTGAGGAAGATTTTCCACCAATATTACTCTCATAAGTTGTACATGCTCTAAAATAAATGAAGTGTGGAAAAGCACCTGGAGAAGATGAGATTACAGTTTACATTCTAAAATTTGCTAGATATGATGTATATACAGCCCTGGAAAAACTGTATATGTCATGCATAGAAAAGAAATAGATACCGGCGTCTTGATATAACCTTTTTCTATCGATAAGTGACTATTATCTCTAACTTGCGATTATTAAGTTTACTTCTACCCAAATATATGCCCCTAAAACCATTTGGGTCAACTAGCTCGTATTTTAACTAACAAAATCTTATACACACATGAAACATTAACAATTGTTATAAATCGATTGTAGGTATAACTGCAAAACATATAGGACAACGTATCCAATACTAATAAAAATGTATATTTATGTATAAAGTATGTTATAATTAATGGGAACAAACAGTAGTTAGAATAGAAAAGAGTTCTGTTTAGTTCTTTAGTCTAGCACGAAACACATAAAGTACATTCATCGTATATAAGCACAGATTTTTTATTATTTTCTATATTTCTATTCTAAGACACTTTTACAAATAGATGGGCTCTAAACGGAAAACAGCTGATATTTTAGCATTGGCATTACAAATGTAGTGTTAAAAAAACTTCTGATTGCGGCCTCGCAAAAGCAGTCAGTGGGAAGCTATATTTTCATGAACCGACACGCAACAAAATCATTTTTTATTTAAATGTCCGTTTTTGCGCATTGCTAGAATGTCTGCGATAGAATTTGAACGCTGCATTTATAATTCGTCTTTGTCAAAATATTTTAAACTGAAATTAAATCACCACCATATGTTGCGGTCGAAGTAATGGCCCGTGTATTTCAAAATGTATCTGGACTGATACATTTTACAACTTTATTGGGATTTTATTTTTAGTAATATATTTTCAACAGTTTCAAGCATTATTGCTGATATCCATATATTTTCAAATTTTTTTTTTATTATTATGTGTACGTATAATTTTACAGCGGAATAATCGCGGAGATTCCGGACTAGCAGTGACGTCTTACGTACAAAATAATACCCTTGTCTCAGGCGGCAAATAAAAATACCGCAGTCTTTTATTGATAAATGAAGTAGTAGGAGTCACAAAGAAATGTTGTATGTGTGTCTTGTACCTAAGAAAAACATTCGTGGAGTGGAGAAGCGATAGAATTGAATCAAAATACAAGATGAAGTTTAAGACGTTAATTGAACCAATCGTAACTATGCTAATTCATGGATCTAAGCATCAATACAAACTAAGGTTATGATAAGTAAACATGTTGTGATTGTGCCAAATAATAATTTTTAAGTTTACCAGAATGATTAAATGTACATGAAAATGAGCAGAGTTATTAGACTTTGTGGAAAATATGGACTTACATTTCAGGAAAACTGTATTCTATCAGTTGCCTTAGAGCTCTAGAAGCTGTCGCCTAAAATCAAATAGACCATTCTATAATTGACAACCCACACGTAATACAACGTAATAAGCTTGCTCAATAATATAGGTAGACTTGCAGTTCCGGGAGCTGTGATCTAAAACTGCCTTTAAGTCAACAAAATAATTGAGATACACCAGAATGTTTACAGTATTCCAGTATAAGAAAAACCAGATAATTACTTAGCTAATAAATAAACATATTTTGTAATATTTCAATACGCTGAGTATTTCAAATGTATAACTAAGCAATATGTGTAAGATATTTAATAATAAAATGGGTATTGAGCATTAACTAAGAACAGATAATTTAACTGAATGCATTAGCGACGATATCAATGATCTAAATGGCTAACTTCGGTCAAAAAAATGTACGATTGGTAAGATAATTGTCTAGGAGGAGTCTAGCCTAACTTCCACCAATCGAAGTCATTAAAAACCCCATAGAAACATCACCAATACTCTATCAGTCTATCAATATAAGTAAACTATTGAAATAAACGGTCATCCCAAATTTACCTCATCGCTCATCAAAACTTCTTAGTTAAAAAATGTTTATAGTTTGGAGACAAAACCATCTATGAAATAGAGTGGCCTAACTAACAAACTATGCACATATCAAATCTTAATTAGGAATGCTCTGAGTAACAACCCTTATAAACCCCTGCGCAAGGATTAGACGCAAAATCGTGAAGCGTTCCACATTATTCTCCAAAATTCTACCGAGAATAACAAGTCACTCTCATTTGAATCTCTACATGACGATGATTATGTCCCTTTTACTATATGGGAGCCAAAATCAGCCTTCTCAAGTGTACGGGGCTCGCAAAAACCTTGCAAATCTTTAAAGATGGTCTAATATCAATGAACTTGTCTTCTTTACAGCTAAATCAATAGCAGTTATCTTCTTAAGTCGTTGTTCTTTGAATCCTCAGCATCAAGTTGAACAACCAAAACATCAGGTTTGCTGCGTCATATCGCTATTTGGGAATGGAACATGACTCCAAACTGACCTGGAGGAAACATATCCAGTACAGTATATCCAAAACCCAAATTTCAATTAATTTCCTAAGATTGCTTAGGCATAGTAGCTAGGGTGCTGATAGAAAATCACTACTCCTCTTATAAAGAGCTTTCGTACCAGGTTTCATTATGGTTCCATTTTTTTACTACTCTGCTTCCAAATCTAATTTGAGTACCGTTGACCCCATTCATCACCGTGGTATCCGATTGTCAACTGGTAATTTTAGAACAAACTCCGTCAGTAGTTTATATGTGGAAAGTGCTGAACAGTCACTACATATTCGTGGAAACCTTTTACTTTTACATTACGCCGCATTCCTGAAATCTATACCATTTCATATTCATGTTATTGTCTTTTTGATTATCTTCATATCTATGAGCACTATCCAATAAGCAAGTTGTAATTATACCTAATTAACTTTCGTCTCTAGGACCTCCTTCATTCACTAAATATTGACCATCTATGTATTTCCTAAGCGATCCCCTTCAACACCTCCTAGGCTAATCGGAAAGCAACCATAATCTTCGACCTTAACAAAAATCCCACAAGTACCACCAAATATTCAAGGGAATCTCCAATACATATCAATCACATAAAATAAAATATACAGGCGGTTCGAAATCCTATAATTATGTTGGCTTCGGTGCCATTTATGGGAGTTACTCTATTAAAAGAAAATTGCCTAACATAACCTCAAAAGTCAGTGCTGAAATTCTAGCCATACTCAACCCTATCATTGGTCTCTGCTTCTCGTTTTCGCAAATTCCTCATAGCCTCATATAGCTTAAGTTCCCTACTTTCTCATTAAAAATCCCATATTAACCCTTATACAAGACAATATATACTTCTTGCAGTAACAACAAAAGGAAATAATATTTTTCTAGATTCCCAGCCACATCGGCCTGGATGGTAATAAAGTGCAGATAAAGTCGAAAAATTGGCATCCGTGGAAGGTCGCTACTACCTTACAACTACTGACAAAAAATTTCCATAAAGTAGAGATGTCTCAGTGGCTAAGTACTAAAAAGTGGTTCCGTCCGGGAGGGACATAAAACTGTAGGTCCCGTGTATTGTAGGTAAACAAAAACCTCATGCATGTTAAATAACCCAATTTCAGTTGCAACACTGATTGCGATAAAATTACCAGATGTAGTAGGCCATAGTAGCGGAAATAGGCTGACATTCAATAAACAAACAAACAAACAATAGATACAAGTAGAACTTTATGAATCTTGGCAGAATGCTTGGTCTGCGACATACATAATATACTGCGGGAAGTCAAGGATTCTATTAAATCTTGGGTTACATCATCTCACTGCAATAGAGTGATATAAGTGGATCTGACTAGATTATGTATACGACACTCTCGGACTCGTACCTCCTGAACAGACTAAACCTACCCCAATACCAATTATGTAATGCTATCGTGTGTGTTAAACTCATCTTAATTTAATTTCAGCTTTATGGACATAAAGCGGAAATTAAAATAAGATGTCTTCGAATAGTATTTGAGCTTCCGAATAATCTCTACCTGATTCTTCAAGATCAGCAGGGAACTCCAGATAGGTTGTTCCTCTACTTTTAAAATTCCAACATGCTGAGTAAATAATAACCGAGTATACAAGAATATCTGTATTAATAAATATTGCAGCTATTGACGGAGTAATTATGGATGTAGATCATTTGCTATTTTATATTAATATCGTTCGTACAAATGTATCAACCGGGTCCTCCGGAATTTTGTTTTTCCATTTTTTCGGCGCTAATAGTCTAGATGCTGATGCGCCTTAAATCCAACCAACATCCTTCTGGATTGAAATGTACACAATACATTCTCCAAAACTGTCAGAAATCTTCGGTTTCTACGGAATGTAAATGTTGATACTCTGATGATAAAATAAGATAATGTCGGAGTAATAAAATATAATGTAGCAAAACTCTTATGTTAATTAATCAGAAATAGGATCGTAAGAAAAATAGTTTAGTCGAAAAATTTAAATTAAAATGAAAAGTAGTTTATAAAAATATCCCGTGTAGTACAATAAATACATCGATAAATTGCATCGCATCCCTATAATATAGCGACACACTCTTAGTAAGTTTTAAAATTCGACTAACCAACTATCATGCCTATGCACGCTGATTTATAGCCACGAGGAGAAGTCGAAGCTTTACAAGAAGTTGACGCGTAATCAGTTTCTCCAGATAACAAAAGATGATTTGATTACATGGCAAATGGGCAGCCATAAACGATGAATATAAAATGGCGTACTGAAAAGAAAATATTAAATTAATTAGGAAATTAGCGGGATCGCTACAGTTAGTGTTTTAATTAAACCTGAGGTAGTGTGTTCCATTTTGAAATTTTAACCATTGGTCATATTTATGATTCCAGAGGGCAGCTTTCATTTTATTAAGTATTAGCTACATTAGCCAGGGTAGCTAAATAAAAATTTAAAATAATTTTTTTTTAGGCTTGAGCCCTTTAGATCAAATAACAGAGATTCCTGAAACAGCATGCATGGTATTATACTGTTAAATCTGACTGACCATATGTAGATTAACATATGTCAACTGTGAAATCGCATTATAGTGATAATTTACTTACATATATTGAGCAAGCATAAATTTCTACTTACCTGAAAAAAATAAACAAGACATTAGCATGCAAAATAAATTATATAATTACAGAATATATTAGCATTAATTCTGACCTTTTATGTGTTTACGATAAATGAATTTGAACTTTGGCGTAATTCCAAATATCTAAGGGCTATTGAGAATGTTTAAAGGTTATGCTGCCGTAGGATGTCTGGTGGTTCTTCTTGGTCTACTCTTCTAGTGAGCTTTTGCTATCCTCTCCTAAAATTGTGCAGGTCATTGTAAGGGACAGAATTTTGTAATTTTTTGAGAGAAATAATAATTATTCAATTGAAAAAATAGTAATTCGACTGCAAAAATAACTAAATATTATTGATCTAGCTTTCGTTTTCTGGGTGGTTCCAATTCTTTATTTGTCCAATATAAAATGTTCGCTTTTGTGGCATATTTATTCTGGAGGTGATATTATCGGTTTACAAAGGGTTTCTGTTACTTATTACAAGTTTCGAGTCAGATTCAAGGTAGTTTTCTTGTACAACCCATTTTCTAAAGGGAACCATCGTTTCTTTTAAATTTTGCAATTTACTATCATTATCTTCACTTCTTCCTCTTGCGGTAGGACGTAGCCTTGTCGGTTCTGTCATCTTTCTTCTTATAATTTCAAGGTGTAACTTTTGTAACAGTGATTAAATGGTCGTTTGGTGCCTAGCTTTTGTGCTTTTGCCCATTTCGCAAGTTGTTTTGGCCCCATTTTGTTACCGTGGTCCCACAAATAGCGGTACCGAGCTCTTGTCCATCCCACGACGTGGTGCATTCCCAGTTCCCTCATCGTGCCCTCTTTCCTTATTGTGCCTCTGAGTGTGATACACTATACAGTCATCAATCTCTTCATTTTCTTTGATCTCATTATCCTTTTTGTTTGTAATGCCTCAGCTCTTGTCTCTGCAGCATACGTAAGCTCTATATCTCTCAGATAATTTAGTATTCTACTTGTTTTTTTACCTCATCTCGTTGACCACTAACTTTTATTTGAATAGATGTTTAGATAGTACCATCGACTTGGTTTCTTCGCACGGTATTAGCATATTAAGCTGTTTAGCTGTTGTTTTCTAGTTGTATATCAGACGCTGTAGGTAATATTTATTCTTAAGTGCCAGAACGATAACATTTGCGTAATAAAAAATTCTTAGGGAGTGGTCACTCATTGTTTACTCGACAAAGATTTCATTTTATGTTTTCAATTATTTTTTCCATGATTATGGTAACCAGATGTAATATTTTCACTCTGTCTGATGCCTATTGATATATTAATTTTATCTGCTAGCCCACAATTTATTTTAACTGATTTGTTATGACCCTTGTGCTTTAGGTCTACAAAACATATAAATATAGGTTGCCATAAGATGAAAATAGCATTGGTTATAAATCTGTTTTGTCAGAAGCCTTAGTGTTGTTTCTCAGTTATTTTTTGTGCCAGGATTTTAGTCAGTAGTTTTATGCCTCTGATTTTTAGACCTTTTTTATATGTGGGAATAGTAATAATTTTTTTCCATTCTTCTAGTATCGAACCACAGTTTGCAATTTTATAATTCTAATTTAGTATATTAAGTTGTCTAGTGACTTTACATTGTTAATTTTTATTTGTTGTTGTTCGTAACTCTTCCACTGTGAACCATCAGTTATCGATGGTAAGTTTTGTAGTTTTCCGTCTTGTTTTTTGTTGTTTAGAACTGTATGAAGATATATGACAACAACGTTTCTGAATTTTTGACATGCTCTTGTATTTCTTTATTACTCGGTTTCTTTCTTCTTATCAGCATGCTCCATATACTTTTATCCCCTCCCCCTGCTAGTAGTGTTCCATCTCAACCGATAAACGTTCCTAGTATACTTTTGAGATGCCAGATCTTATTGCTGACTATGTTACTGATCTCTTTATAGATCTCGTACTCCTCTGGTATTCTGTTATTAATATGTTTAACCATTCGTATAAACCAGGGTTTGTTATTTTTAATCAGTTAGTGTTGATTGCTCTTCCCTATCATTAGGATATTTATATTGCCGAAGCGAACTAACACTACGCTTTTATGTGCAATATTTTCTATTATTTTCCTCTTTGGATATTTCTTTCTACCAGGGAGTGAAAAGCAGGTGGATCGTGTTTAAGGGGAAGAAACTAAATACTCGCCCCTGTTTGCGGAGCGCACGATGGTTTGAATTCATTCGCAAATTAGTGTAGAGGTAACTTTAGGTGGAAAATATGTATTAATATTAAAAAAGCCCCCTTAGGTTAGTTATATTGTTTGTATATTTTTTTATTTATCGTCGGCCTATTTCTGCTGCTAGGGCTTATCACCGACGCCAGGAATTAGGCTGCCTCACCTGTGAATTTTGCCGCATACAGTGCTCCAACTGGAATTGGTTTCTTTTACGTGCATGTGGTCTTCATTTTACCTACAATACATGGGACCCACCTTTTTACGTCCCTCCCGAAAGACAAGCACTACAAAGATTTTTCCCTAATCACAAAAAGTCAACCGTCTCCGGGACTCGAACCAGCCACCCCACGCCTAGTAGCCTAGTAATTGGACACTGATCTACGAGATGGCTTGTTAAGTTATATCAATACAATGAGGTAGTACATTAGTGTATTGAAGATAGTTTATTCATAAGATTTATTTGATTTATTAGCATTCTTAGAAATATAGTGGTATTTGTATTTTTATTAATTGTTAATTTTTTATGAATTTCCGGAAATGTTAATAGCCTACAACAAAATACTAGAAGACCATATGCAACTTCTGGATGTAGTTCGAAAGTGGATTTTCCGGAGTAAAAGTGACAATAGCGGTTCTGTTTACGGGAGTATTCGATGGAGAAGAAAATTCCTTTCATAATAAATAAAAGTATAATATAATCACATGTACTAGTTTCAGATATTGGCCGGAATAAGCGTTATATTGGGCCGATCTTCCATAATTTAGCAATGGATGCATAACAATATCTACATTTTTGGAGATAATCTTGTCAATTCAAGCTTTGCCACAGGACACGACTAAAAGTGAGGTCAAGGTTCACATTGGACCATCTCAGCATTTAAGGGTTCGAAATGATGCCTTTTGTGTACCTAGTGCAATAGGTGTAATGGTATAACTGTGACCTATGGGCAATATTATAATTTTTCATGTTTTTTTATATCGATTGTTAATTTATTCTATCATAGACACGTTGTTAAAAAATTATTTTAATTTATGTGACATTTGCCTTTGTAGATTTTATTGAGCGATGTCACAAAAATATGTAAAATATAGATTTCTGTCCTAAAAAAAAATATGCACTGTAGGAATTGCACACAATCTTGGTTGCTGATTAGAGACAAAGTGTGTTCATGTTGAGTGACAAAGACCTAGACATTAATTAATATAAATAAAGAAAGATATGAAAAAATGGGATTAGCTGAGATAAGTAGCATGTGATCAAATTTCAATAGCAAGAGTATTAGTGAAATATGATCCCTATAATTATAATCTAAGAAGTTTCAAGTTACCGAATATACGTTTAGTATAGTTAAATGTTTTGTATAGTGTTTTTTCGTCAAATATATTTATCAACTGTTAGGGTACTGTTATTTATCACCAACGTCCGATATAATATAGGTTGTTGTAGAAGAGGACATCGATTATATGCGCAACACACAGCTAACTTTTATCTGGTTCCTTTAGATATAGTATAAATAATGCAAAATTTCTTGATCATTACATTAATAATAATTTAAAATAATTTATATTTCCGACAAATTTACTTAAATAAGTTTTGATTCATGGTGTTATATTTCAACCCACTTGCTAATTAGGTTTCCTACGTCTTTAATTCGAGTAATTGCCCAAACAGACAAAAAGCTCTTTAGTATGCAGTCTGAGGCTTTCGGAATTTACCTCCAATCTGTAAACTGGTGCACAGTTTACACAGCGTTCTGTAGCCGGCAATCAGCAATGAGCCACAGGTTCGAACATTTTAATCATATTGCCAAATCTAATCTCGTGGAAGACCAACAAAGTAAACGCTAATTCCATTAAATTAAATATCTTATGTATTATTTGATGACACTAACTAGATCTATAAATTATGCTGTATTTCTGTCACCATTAAATATAAGTGACGTTTTACTGCATAAAGCTTCCAAATATAGTTATATCTATGATTGTTTGTGTTTTCATTAGTAACATTGCTGAGATCAATAATCGCATACGGTTATATCTTGTCCATGTAATAGAACAGAAAGGAAATTACTCCTTTTACCGTTTTTACAAAGATTCTTGGCGATTTAATAAAACTTGCGTTTTATTTTTTAATTGTAAACAGCGAACTCATAAAATAAATCCATGGAAAAGTAAGCATTTTAGGGGATTTAAAATAATGTCTACCTGAATCCCGTCTTCTTAAATTTAGGAGTGTGCGCATAATTCTCTTTTAAAGTTGAAACAATGTGGTTACATACAAATGCGAATGCATAGTAGTAGAACATCGTGAGCACATTAATAGGCAAAATCTCTGATAGTTATCATCTGTCGGTTTAATGTATATTTTTCCCATGTAATGTGCCTATTTTTATTTACTCACCTATTACATATCTGCTATCGCCTTATTTATTCCTAAATGTTACCAGGCCAATGCAAGGAAAAGAAAATAGCCTTAAAGATAGCTTAATGACCAGAGGCACCATCTGATTAATCCTTGTGAAATTCTGTTTTGAATTTGTTTCAAATCAGATGTTATAGTTGCTTTTACCTTTTCTACTTCTTGTTCCATTCTTACACACACCTATATGAAGCAAATGTGACCAGGTCAACATCCCGCTCTCCATCTCGGTACATTTTTTTTGAACAGCATCTCATGGTTTTGATTTGCGGTCTACAAATTTCCTTTGAAATAATTCAAGTTGATAATAATATGGAAACCCTAATTTAGGAAAACGTTTTTGTATGTGAGAGAAAACGTACTTTAAGAAATAGAATTTTATTATGTTTCAATAAACAGATTCATGTATTTATTTAATGATTTCTTATTAAAAGTAATACTCACAAAACGGTGATAAACCTTTAATATAATTTTACAGAAAGGCGACTAAATGGAATGAGCAGATATTTATTGACATCCACAAACGTGCCATTGGGGGGATAAGGGTTCTGGTTACTCATTGTTTCAAAGCAATTACCATAAATAATTCAAAATTTATAGCACATTCTGAACGTAAATAAATAGCCATGCTATGCTTAAACCTACGCATGAAACATATTTATCTGTTAAGGATTTAATGAACATTTTTTAAAGTTGTTTCGCGAAATTTATTATATTGCCAGGGACCACAGCTATGCCTTATATATTTAGTGAAAAGCAAAATCGTGCCGAATTCTATCATGTATTAGCAGGGAAAATGTGCGTGTGATCTTACGATTAGTGATAGCTATTTGGTTAGGTGCTTTCGACAGCGGTCATGCGTTGGTCTAGATTATTTGTGTCAATATCCTTGGTACATTTCCAGTGCTAACAAGCTTGCCTCACATTCATGTAGACCAGAACGATATAATTAACTATAGATTCATCTAGCCGTTATCTTTATTACACGTCATTTGTCTCTTGTTGAATAGATGGCATTATATTATTTTAAATATTTGGCACGGAGCAGCATTAAAAATTTTAATTTGTGTTTGGGCACTTTCTGAGACTTGAGAAAGGTATATTTTGGAAAAAAAGATACTAAGTGAATTTGTCGGATAATTAACTCGGTCAATATAATTGAGGGAAGAAAATATTTATAAGTAAATCTTTATGATTTAATCACTTTTAAACAGATAAATTACTCTGAATATAGAAGTTAACGTTAACTAGCTCTACTGCGCTATATTTATGCTAAGATAACTGAAGTTATTAGCATTAGTTTAAGCAGTTAGGGCAGCACAGTCTTCTACTTTTGGAATATACCAGGTCTGTAAATCTGAAACCGGAATTTACACATAGTTGGCTCTATTTGTCAATGTAGTGACTGTCAAACCATGTCATTGCCACTTTTTCTTGAATTTACATTTGTCAAAGACTTTTAACTCACAACAATAAAAGTTTCATACCACAACATATTTTTTCATAGCGTTGATCATGTCAATTTTGTGCCTGAAAATTACGATTTCCGGACAGCACTGATTTTCTGTTACCATTTGAAGAAAACTTCTGCAGAATCACATCGAACGCTTGTCGAAGCTTACAGTGAGCCTGCTCTTGGTAAATCACAGTACTTTGGGTGGTTTAAAAAAATTTAAAAGTGGCGATTTTGACGTGAGAAACGAATAAAGTTTAAAGACGCCGAATTGCAAGCATTGTTGGATGAGAATAACTCTCAAACGAAACAACTCGGGAATCAATTAATTATGACACGAGAAGCCGTCTACATACGTTTGAGAGCCATGGGAAAGATCCAGAAGTTGGGAAATTGGGTTCCACATGCACGGAATGAAAGACACGAAAAACGAAAAATCACTTGCGAAATGCTGCTCACCAGGGACAAAAGAAAATCATTTCTTCATCAAATTGTGACTGGCGATGAAAGCGTAAAGATAATGGGTAACTACAAGCAAACCAGAAACATCGACTGCAAGGCCAAGTCGCTATGGACGGCAGACAATGCTCTGTGTTTGGTGGGATAAGAAGAGTGTCTTCTACTATGAGCTGCTAAAACCTGGCGAAATCGTTAACACTGAACGCTACTGGCAACAAATGATGAATGATTGGTTTGCCTCAAAAGAGCAACACAAATTGCCAGATAAATGGGAAAAAGGTTTACCTAGCGATGGGCAATACTTTGAACATTTTCATACAATAAATGTGTATTTTCTATAAAAAAATCCAGTTTCATATTTACAAACATGGTATATTCTTGGTTTGAGGTAGCTCCGCTGGAAAATTACTTACTTTGCCAAAAAAATCATAATCGTGACTGGAGAATCGTTTGTAAGACTTTTTTCCAAAAATATTGACTATTTACACTTGACTGCCTTTACATCTTATACAAAATTCTTTTGTACCTGTATCGAAACAGATATGCAGCATAGTTTAGAATTTTGCATTTGTCGTCGCCTTGATGTTAGATAGAACGTATGCTGGTACATCACTAACTATTGCGATATTAAATTATATAATATACAAACATTGAAAATTAAATCAATGGTATAGAATATCTTTAGAGTCGCTGAACTTTTTGGCAAATAATATATTGAATAGCATTGTAGTTTGTATATACATTACCATATGAACAAACGCGACGAGCATCAATTCTGTATCAGAAGTAATAAAATGACGGCTATATTTATGCGTGAATGATTTCACTGACTGTGTTTCTAATAAACTTTTATTTACATGGAGATGAATTAATTTCAAAAGATTATTCCCAAATCGATTTTTGGTACTCATAGTGCTATTTTTGTAGATATTATAATTTTGCATATTATAATTGAAAATCGTTACTAGATGCTATTAACTTTGTTTATCAATTTGTTACGTCTACTAGTCTAACGACTATTATCAAACTGAAATTTCAATAAAAAATTAAGTAGAACGTAAGGGGACTTCAAACAAGAGTAAGTTATATGATTTGCTATGGAAACTTATTAACAAAACTATGACTTTTGCAGCTACTGTATAATTTTACAATAATTTCTTGTTGAGCATTATTTGCTTGGTTGAACTTTATAAAATTAATGATGTATTTTTAAACTAAAATAAAACGAACTCAGTTGAAATAAAAACAAGCATTTTCTTCCAATGTTTCAATATTTAACTTTGCATACATGTATATAAAATTTATTAAGATCAATTTTCCATACTTTCATAAATTTATAAATTTAACACCTTTACTTGAATTATTTTTGAATTTTATAAACATGTATAACAAAACAAAAAACGAGGCTTTGGAAATACCTGTGATATTTTCTGTTATCTCATTTGAGGCCGTTTTCATTGATATTTAAAAATTCCATTTGTTACCTATTAAATATGATCAAACATAAAATATAAACAAAGCAATAATATTATGTAGTATTTTCATGGGAAATCATATGATGTACTTTGGTTCAAACGTCCCTCTAATATACCAAGAATACTGGAAATAAAATTTTATATATTAATTCTAATTCGACTTTCATATCGGAAAAAAGCCGTTCGGAAGACGGTTTATATAAACATGTATAGTATCATCTTTGGTGGTTTAATTAATGCATAAAATAGGAAGGGGCATACATAAGTATTATGGCTGCAGTGATATAATTCTAAAGCTATTATTAACTGCAATATTTTTATATATGATATATAAAAATATTGCAGTTAATAATGCAAATATAGATCCCAAGTTTCCTTGTATCTTTGGTTGTGTGTGGCTGTTCCAGCTGTGATGTTTTTAATTATTATCTCATAGTGGACTATATCGGCTAATCCCTGATGAAGCGAATAATACTTTCGCGTAAAATAAAGGAATGAGCTAAAAAGTAGTTTTTCTTAACCATTTAACTATCCAAATAAGGGTGCATTTACCCAATAACTTTTGAATACATTGTTCCACCTGTTATTAGAACTTGGGCTTACATTGTTTCTCGGCGCAAGGTAAATTTATATGCTCTGCTCGCCTTCACTAATTCTCAAACTCATTATGTATATCTTAAAACGTATAAGCATTATTGGGCTCTTCTAAATGTGAGAAGCACTTAAGGTACAGGTATCACTAGCATATATCATCATAGGCAAAATACGCCGGTCGAAAACCGTCCTTTTCAAACACAATTGCATTTGCGATTTAAATATGTTGTTCTTCGTGCTATCTATAAAGAAGCATCTCCATCCATCATAGTGTGCTGAACCAAGTACATGTATGATATAAGAGTTTTAACTAAAGTACCTCCAATATATAAAATGACGCGCATAGTTACCTCATTAAGCATCACTGCTGTTTGCTTAAGATTAATCCTAAGGCATTTATCTTACTTTCAGAACCAGATTCATATTTTTGTATTAGAAATAATATGATATCTGAAAATCTCTAATGATTAAGATATTTTCCATTCACTTATATGCCCTTTACAAATATAAAAAATTTCGATTACTTGCAGTAGTTTAACTTTTGATGTGGCTTTTTCGTATACGTTTTGAACCATCTATATAAAGGCAGATGGAATGCCATTTCGAACCAAAACGATTGAGTTAAAAACTTTCTCCTAATCTACGAAAGCACAACATAGTTACACCTACATATCAATTCGCACACTTTACAAATCCTGCCTGAATCGAATTCGTCGGTCAGGAATCTCCGACTTTACAAGAAAACTTCACCTAGAGATGAGGATATGTTGCAAAATTTAATAATATAATGAACGCATTATTTTAGCCGATGCGGTATAAATGTTAAAATGAATCTTGCCAATACAATGCGATAAAAATTTACCGTGGGTAATTTCTGGCATAATTATAACAATCAGCTCAATTTTGCTTAATAATGAGGTATCCAATGCGTATATAACTATTTCACAGTACCACTGCTCATCAGTATTGTTAGGTAATTGGAATTTGCCATAGACACACAGCGAAACTGACTACTAACAAAATGTATTCAACTTACTACGAAATGTTTCATATAGCAAGCACACACCCACACATATATATATATATATATATATACATTAAATAATTTAACACATGACTCACAATATCTAAATTAAATGGCATATTTAGAATTTTTATACCATACAAATATAATGTTATGGAAAAATATAAACAAACATCGCTCTTTTGTTCTAGACAAATTGAAACTGCATATTATATTGTATGGCATCAAACAGAGAAATTTTATTTTAAACTATATAATCTACCATATGATATTCTATTTATTGTACATCACAGCTCCTAGCTATAAATAATATGAATTGTTTTATAAAAGGATATTAAACGTGGATAATTTCCCTCCAATATTTGAAAGCAATGTGACATGATTGCTCCAGGGACATTTAATAATAACGCTGCTTTTTTTCATTCATGAGGTGAATTTTCAATGTGACATTGTTCTATATTAATTGGTTTTCGAATTTAGACACATCAATTTCCAATCACAAATTAATGACTCTAACCAGTCTCTATTGATTCATCTGGTCTATTCAATCGGATGATTAAATAGAACTAAATGAAAACAATATTTGCGTTGATTTGAAAGTAACATAAGTAGAGCTTAATTACTGATAGATTATGTGAAATCCCAAAACCTGTTCGCATATGTTTAGAGGTAGTGAATTAATTTTTCGGCATTCGAGATAAAAGTGGAGAGTCACTTTACACAAAGGAATATCTGCAAGGGCAAGATTTCGAAAAGTGTTTAATGAAGTATTTCAAACTCGCTATAAATAAACTATAACATTTGAACAAAATCTATATATACATGTATATACACACATACACAGATTTATATATATATATATATATATATATATATATATATATGCAGCAGATGATTTTCGAGTTTTATCCCATGTATGT
>JAWQRN010000585.1:0-28147 GCA_033557685.1 Sperchopsis tessellata
CAACAGTGGACGAAACGTCGGCACTTGTCAGAGCCTCTACACGGTTTCCACCCGGAAACAACATTCATACATATACTTGTCCAATTTATACCTGGGGAACACGTTTTCAAGAGGTGGAAGAATAAAATTGTAGGTTAAGAAACAAGTAAAAACGGATCAAAAAGTAAATGGTTCTATGTGTAAAGAATGAAAACGAAATAAACTAAAGTAGCGATCTATAATAGCGTTTTGGTTCCTACACTTATGAATGGCATAATAGGAATCACAGAAGATGAAGATAAGTGGTTGTGGACTATCTTAGAAGTATTTGAGAATTGATCGATGGTATTGTGAAGATTCTAAAAAGTAGGCGACATATAAGGCATGTATAACAAATACATGAAGTTAGCAGAGACTAAAAAGGTTTACCGAGATAAAGTGTAATGGAGAAGGCTTATTGCTAGTAGTGCCCTAATAAAATGTATATAATAGTTATAAAAAACCTAGAAGAACAATTACATTATTTAAAACTTTCCTGAGTATAAAAGTTCTTCCCATCTTCCTGAAACACAACTCAATTATGTTTTGAATATTGCTCTAAGTAAATTTTTTGAAACAATCTGTATAAAAGGAACACATTTCAGCTTTCTGTTGTCCAATTATATATTGCAGAAAATTGCCTTTTGATCACTTATTGATATAGGTACAACTATACTGGAAACAGTATTAACTTCAGGCTCGTTTAATGAAGTAAATACCTAGTTTGTCATGTGACTGCACTCCCAAGTCTAATTTACATCTGTCAAAAGTTACTACGGACGAAGTTCTTATGGAAGCCCCTCTTTTTATATTTGCACTCTGTAGCAAAAAGCTTAGCAATATTTGCAAAGTTTGTACATACACAATCGATAATTATTCACAGTTCTTTCCAATATGTGTAGAATCATTGACATGCTTTCAAATTAAATATATCGAATAATGATAATGATGATTTAAATTTGTTCATATGTATGAAGTATTTTCGCTCTCCTAGGAAAACCATTTATCAATTCACTCAGCCTATTCATGTACACCAGAAAATTATTGATCATAGATCTGTACTCGCACTACAGTGAACCCTCGATCTAACGGACCCCGATTTACCGAACTTCGGATTTAACGGACAAAATTTTCAGATCTCAAAAATTATTTTTTTTCTTAACTCACGGTTATTTTCAACAAATTATAATGAATACGCCATAAGTTGGAAAAAAAACTGTAGTAATTTCACTGATAAGAGACTATTTTGCCATATGTACGGAAGGTTAGGGTTTTTATGACATCAAGGGAACAATATGCGCTCGTCAATTTTTTGTATCGATGTAGGTGTGAATGTAAGAAATACGGACAAAACAATACTACCAGATGAGCGCCCTTTAGCTTTAGAAATGTGTAGAAATACAGCGGTCGTAAAAACAGATGTAAATAAAAGGTTTTTATTTGTTTGGGATTATGCTTTTATTTATTACCTCAGTCACTCACCTTGTGTTATTTTCTAAAATTCCCTTTTTGTTGATGTTTTTTATCAGTTGTGCAGTGACATCAAAGTCGAACACATAATAATTTCTGGTTAACATTTTACTTACATTTTAAACCGTATCAGATATTCGCAAAGCGAAAGAAAGGTTGAAAAAATTTGTTTTGTCGCGTGATGTGGATGCTGATAATTGGGCGAGAAAGAATACAAAAATGGCAAAGGAATCACGTTCTTGCGGTGTTAACGTGCGAGGTGTGGAACTGCAATCTGCAGCAAAGACTCTAGCGACCCATCTGAATATTGGCATCAAAATTAGTGATGGGTGGCTCTAGAGATTCCAAAATCGTCACGGAATCGTGAATAAAAGGACATACGGTGAAGCGTTCAGTGCACCGACGGAAGAAATTGAACCGTTTCGTCAAAAATTAACGGTTTTAATTGAAAACCAAAATCTTTTGAAAAGTCAAATTTACAATGCAGATAAGACAGGATTGTTTTGGCGTTCACTACCACAAAACATCACACCACATCAACAACAAAAAAATCGGTTTCTGGAAGTAAATTGGACAAACAAAGACTCGCTACTTTGTGCGAACGCTGATGACTCTCATAGGTTAAAACCGACTATTGTTAGCAAATCACGTCGGTCAAGACCTTTAAAAGATATTATGAGTAAACTACCTGTGGTTTATTATAGCTCAAAAAAGGCGTGGTTTATATCGAACATTTTTCAACAATGATTTTTTGAACATTTTGTGCCAGAAGTGAAAAAATATCAGGTTGAGGAATTATTGATACCACCACAAAATGTCAAAGCACTTTTGTTACTAGACAATGCACCTGCACATCCATCGGAGACTGTTTTGGGTATGGAAGACGGAAAATTTAAGTGTATGTTTTTACCAAAAAACACAACATCCATTCTTCAGTCTATGGACCAAGGCATAATTGTGGCTACGAAAAGGATATATTGGAAAAAAAATTTGCTAGAAGTTTTGGTCGTGTTGGAAGATGATACTGACGAAACGGATACAAGAGGATAGCGTACAGTTGAATATTTAAAAAAATATAATATCAAATCCGCAATATTTAACTTTGCAGCGGCTTGGAAAGAAGTGAAATGCCAAACGCTGGGAAATGGGTGGAATAAACTGTTAAAGAATATGGATGTTGAATTACAGTTTCAGGGATTTGAAGTTGAGGATTTTTGTAGGACGATGTTGAATGCTGGCGAAAAGGATGCGGCGAAAAGGATGCAACTGAAGATAAAGTATTACAGTGGTTGAGAGTAGACGAGGATGATCCTGGTTATCAAATAATGTCGGAAAGTGAGATAGCTGAAGAAGTTATGAGTCAAAATATAACGAACGACGAGGGCGATGAAGAAGAGCCAGCAATTAAAAAAATTAAACTAAGCCAAGTAAGGAGTCATCTTGACGATTTAAACTCGATTATCGACTTATCGACAGATCCAGACGTGCAGTCATATTACTCTCATTTTTGCAAATTTAGGGAAATTATTGTTAACAAACAACAGTCTTCAAGCCAATTAAACAAAAATTTCCTCAACCTATCACTTCGTTTGCAAATTTTATTGAATTATTCATGTTATGTATTGTAAATATTGTACAGATAAATTCGTATGTTATACTTTGTTCATAAATAAATATTACTTTGTTATTGTTCTAACTCATTGTATAGCAAAAATATCGCGAAATTCGCTTATACCTACTCCTTAACTGTTTTATGTGCTTAGAAAATTACTTATTTGTGCAAAGAAATTTAGCTGAAGCAAAATTTTTACTTTTGAAAACTAAAATACACATTTCTGTATACATATGTACTAAACGAAACATTGTTTCCTATCAATATAAATACAAAGGTCATAAATTTATTTGACATGCGGAATGTGTCGAGTTCGACTTAAAGAGGGTCATTTTTTACACTTCCAGGTATAAGCCAACAGTCTATTATCTGTGTTTTAAACGAAAATAATGAATTCATTTTAAATAAACTCCGGACTCGGTTTGCATTAATTACGGTAAGCAGGTGAATATATGATTTCTAATTTAATTTACTTTTAATTCCCTTCCCTCGAGTAGTCCGTTAGATCGAGGGTTCACTGTATATATACATTGTAACTTGATCAACTTCTAATAAAAATTCATTTATCTACATATCTTCTAAGATTTGTATTCATAAAAGAGGCCCATTATAGTAAGTGTGAACATTATCAGAATCACTCTTCTACCTAGTATGTCGAATTCCATTTGACGGATGTTGGTGATCTAAATGACTATCATAATCGCAGCTTGAAAGAAATGATTGATGTGCAACCATGATCTTTTTCCTTGGATTTTCCCCCCTATGATTAATCTGAGTATTTCGTGTCTTTCACTTCTCATTAAGTAACCAAGGTATTGTGTTTTCTTTTCTTTGATGGTGAGTAACAATTACCTTTGTTTGTGTATACAGTTGATGACCTCGTTATTTGTTATCCTCTGCACCCAAAATATTTGAGGAAAGATACTTATTCAATAGTACTAGCATTAATTGATAAGTTCACATTCACGCTAGTTTTTGAAAATGTGAGTAATTTTGTTTTGGACATAAACAAGGCGAAACTTTAAATGTGCTGAACTATGTGGTCTATCATGTATTTTAAGTCAGTGAGGTTATCCGCCATCACAACAGTATCGTCAGCATATTTGATGTTAGTGATCATCTTGCCATTTGTTTTAATTCTTCCTGTAGCTCCATCTAAAGCCTCTTTGAATGTAACCTCTGAGTATATGTTGAAGAGGAGTGCGGATAGCACGCAGCTTTGGCGCACTTCATTCTTGATAAATGTGGCTTCTGAGGTTGCTCATTCTACCTGGACTCCTGCTATTTGATGCCAGTAGAGTTCTGTGATGATGAGTAGGTCTCCCTAATTCTTGTTACTTTTAGGATCTCGATTATCTTTTCATGCTTAATGCAATCAAAGGTGTTGTGATACTCAATGAAACATGTATGCATATTAAAATTTATGTCTCTGCAACTCTGTATTAGCACATTCAAGGAAAAAAATGCTTCTCTCGTGCCAACATCATTTCGAAGTCCGAACCGGGTCTCATCCACTTGGTATTTGCATTTCTTGTAAATCCTTGGTGAATCACTACATTCTTGAATTATATCATAGACCCCTTTCTTCTTACGAAATTTTAGAAAAGTAACTGCCCTTTTCTTGTTTGTACCCATATCTCAAAGAACCATTTGTAGTCTTTGCCACCATATAAAAATCTTGAGGTACATTTTTCTTTATTACATGTATGAAATTAAAGATTCGTATTGAACGTTTTGTATTTTCTACTAGAGCTATTCATATAGCATTATACGATTTCTTTGAAATATTCAACATGGCAATTTTATCTTGTGTCTTGTTGTAGGTCTCAAGTCTGTGCTATGGGCTTCAAAGGAAGACATTTAGTTGGTTTATAAAAATGCATAGAAAAGATCTTTTTTCGATCCATTTTATGAAAATTTCTAATACTAAAGCTAAATGTACCTTTTGTTCAACAATTTTTTTGATTAAAACTAGTTCAACAGCAAACCTTCGTCATTTATGAATAAAACGTCCTCTATTACAGAAATGTCTACAATATTTCAAGAATCGAAGCTGTATGTAAGCCACCAAGTCAATGAATCACAAAATATAGGTGATGAAATTTCCAATTTCCAACTAGTTGATATACTGGTTGAACCATAATACTTCTACATCCATTAAAAAATGAAATATTGTTAGCAAAAAATTACAGACATTCAATTTGTGAATTATTCCTAAAAGTAAATGAACATTTTAAAAAATTATTAAAAAATAATTAAAATTACTAAATCTATCGTACATGTTTCCTTCAAGAAAGAACTATCTCATGTAACTTACAACTGCATATATTATCCGTAGAAATTAAAATAGTATAAGGCAGAGCAATGGCTTTGTCTTTCAGTAATTACAGATGCATAGCAATAACAGCGCATTTTATTGATTCTGAAGATTTTTGTAGAATGGCATCAATTTTATTAGATTTTTTTACAAATCGCTTTTCAAAGATGGAAGATAGGATTCAAGAATCCTTCCAAAATGAAAAATGTATGATTACTCAACTTTGTGGACTTTTTCAAGTAAATAGAGTTTTTGACGAAATTGAAATAATCATATACCTAATTCGAATGTTCCAGAAGAACACAGGCTTGTGTAGCTCTGGTAAAGTTTAGTATATGATTTAAATCAGTTTCCGCTGCTATGGCCTATCACCGACACCAGGTATTAGGCTCCATCACCTGGAAATTTTTCCGCCACCAGTGTTCTGGTTCTTTTACGTACTCGTGGTCTTCATTTTACCTACAATACACGGGACCCACTGTTTTACGTCCTTTCTGGAAGACGGGCACTACAAAGTCTTTTCCCTAATCACAAAAAGCCGACCTTCTTTGGGACTCGGACCCGAGACCCCACGTTTAGTAACCTAGTACTTAGCCATTGAGCTACTAGGTGGCTGTATACTCTTGATACTTTATCTTCTTTTTCTATCTTTGTAACACTGTTAGACACAGTTTTTTTCATATATATTTTGATATTTTCAATTATACCTTTTTTTTAGATTGTATATGTTTGTCCTATGAAAGCACTAGCTGCAGAAATGGCAGCAAATTTTAGTAAAAAATTAATGCCATTAGGAGTTAACGTCCGAGAACTTACAGGTGACATGCAATTAACAAGAAAAGAAATTGTAGAGACACAAATGTTGGTCACAACTCCTGAAAAATGGGATGTTATTACTAGAAAAGGAACAAGTAAGTAATTCTCTTGTTAATCTAATAACTCATCATAAAACTATAGACCACTAACTATTTGCTAAAGATATCAATACAGTCTTTCTACACATTATTTATATGTAAAATACAATTTTATCTCAGACAAAAACCACATCTCTGCCAAAATGTAGGTTTTGTCATTAACCTATGAACAAATTTATATTGCACTGATTTGTCGTCGAAGGTTGTCAGTTTTTGCTATTTTTTGTGGATATATACCTGTACTTAGGACTTAGTTATTTTGCGTACATTTTTCAAATTGCTATAGCTTTGATCAGGGATGCACTAAGGGAATTTGACATCAGGTATATCAGATATAAAATTTGATGGGTTTTAAAAGAAGTAGATATATATTTTTAATAATTTTATTTTCATCAAAATTAAAATTTGATGGAACAGTCATTAAGAAGCAATTCGAAATGGCTGCTGAGTATAATGGCTGAAATAACATATATAAAGCTATTAACCTTACCATGGCTTTACTAGGCCAGGCACTATATGCCCTGCACTATCTCCAAGAACGGCAGAGGATATTTTGAAACTCTGGTTTGGGAATTTCCACTTGAAACCCATATACCACGCATAGCTAACGGTATGGAAACGAATGAGTGGAGAATCTTTGCAAGAATATGCAACCGACATCGACAGACTCACCAGACTTCGCTACGGAGATCTACAAGAGGATGCCTTCTTTGATAATGGCCTTACAGATCCATAAATATCGCTGGCAGTCCAGAATGGCCAGCAACGAAATCTGTGGGAAGCCATGGGTACATCTCTCAAAATTGAAACTGTACATAACTGATATAGAGGAAAGTACATACGAGAAGTGAACACGGAAACCGCACCAGCTCAGGAAGCTGAATTCTACGAAGTTAGTACCCACAAGAGAAATTTAAAGAAAATGAAATGCTATAGGTGTGAAAAAGAAGGATATATGCAGCAACAGGGTGTCGTAGAACCTTCCAGTAGCCCTTGGGCCTCAACCTTTTTTAGTTCAAAGAAACATGAGTCTTCCAGATTTTGCATAGACTATAAAAGACTGAACGATGTATCGAAGAAGGATTGTTACCCATTGCCAAGAATAAACGACCCTTTGGATACTTTAGTAGGGTGCATAATGGTTCTCCACATTAGACTTGAAGAGTGATTATTAGCAAGTAAAGTTAGACCCTAAAGAACTAGAAAAGACAATTTTTACTACAGGATCAGGGCTATGGCAGTTTAGCGTTATGCCATTTGGACTATGCAATGCACCAGTAACTTTTGAAAGACTTATGGACAAGGATTTATCTTGGAAGACCTGTCATCATAATCGGTAGGTTATTTGAAAAACACTTGAAGAAGAATTTGGAGGTAGTTTTTAGAAGATTGAGAAATGCCCATTTGAAACACAGCCCAAAGAAATGCTACCTATTCAAAAAGAAAGTAAAATATTTCGGACATATGGTGTCCAACGAAAGTATGGCGAAAGATCCTGATAAAATCTCAACAGTGGAGAATGGCCAACCCCGAGAAGTAAGCATGATATAGGAAGAAATCTCTACTTACTATCGAAGATTTGTTCCAGGGTTTACTAATATAGCTAAGCCTTTGCATAAGCTGACTGAAGAAGCGAGAAAATTAGAATGGACAGAAGAGTGCCAGGAAGTGTTCGATGAATTGAAGAGAATTTTAACTGAGAGTCCAATCCTTAGTTATCCTCAAATGGAAGGGTAGTTCATTTTGGACACATGCTAGCAAAATCGGAATGGGGGCCTTACTCTCACAAATACAAGACGGTTAGGAAACAGTGACTGGTTACTTCAGCAAGACCCTCTCAAAGCCTCACAATATGGGTACTTCTGGGTGTTGTCAAAGCGATAGAGCACTTCCATAAGTACCTGCAAAGAAAGTAATTCCTCCTTACAATAGATCATGCTGCCCCACAATGGCATTAAAAGGACAACAGTCCAGGTGGAAGGATGGACAAACGACGAAATAATAAGAGCACAAGAAGAAGACCAAGCCCTACGACCAATTCTGAATTGGAAGCAGCAAGGGCAATGAACAGCATGGGAAGAAGTAGCCAACGAGATCCAAGCTATGAAGAGAATGAAGAACGAGATGAAGAGACTTTAAAGCTGGTGCTACCTAAAAATAAAAGAAATGTTGGAAGAACTACACAATCGGTGTTCTGAAAGCCATTTAGCCGTAAGAAAAACAATAGAATAGGTTCAAGAATGATTCTATTGGGTCAATTATCACAAAGAAGTCAAAGAATGGTATTGGAGGCAGTATAACATAGGAAGCCCATTTGAGAGAATTGCTATAGACATAGCTGGGTCATTCTCAGAGATTCATATTAGCAACAAGTACATACTCGTTGCCATGAATTATTTAAGTAAATGAGTTGAAGCATATGCCGTACCGAAACAGGAAGCCTTGACAGTTGCAAGTGTTCTTCAGTAGATTTTGAGCGCCTATTGATCTCCATTCTGATCAAGGAAAAAACTTTGAATCAGCGTTGTTCCAGGAGACCTGCAAACTACTTGAAATAAGGAAAACGTGAACTACACCATTACACCCTCAGTCGGATGGAATGGTGGAGTGAATAAATCTGACCATGGGCAAATACCTATCCAAAACTATTTCTGAACATCAAAAAGATTGGGAATAGTATATCCATCTGTTCTTAATGGCCTACCTCTCAGCTGTTTTTGAAACGACACATCAAACTTCAGCTAAAGTGGTTTTCGGTTGAGAAATAAGATTAGCTGCAGGCTCGAATTTTGGCAGCCAGCCAGGTGAACATAAAGCAGGTGATAATCATGTTGACAGTCTAAGAAGGAAGATGGATGATATTCACAATCTTTTCCGAAACAACATCCAGATTGCAAGCAATAGAATGAAGGAGAGATATGTTGAAAGAGCAAACGCAGGAGAATTCAAGGAAGGCATTCCAGTCTGGCTGTATTTTCTAGCCCCAAACTGCAATCATCCTTGGAAGGACCATATGAAGTATTGAAGAAAATTAAGGATATGATATACCGAATCAAGAAACCACCAAAAGAAAAACCGAAAGTCGTAAACTACAATCGGTTAGCCCCATACGCCGGCTTTCAAGAAAGTGAACATTGTCGGGTAGACAAACTATAAGTCCAGGACAGAGAGGAGGAGTTTGAGTTATTCCTGGAGATTCAGGAATTGAGCTAGATTACAACGTGGTGACAGAGCAAGAAATAGAATTATGGTGCCAGTCAGGAATGGTAACTAGCACACTGTGGCAGCTGATCTGAAGATGCCCTGGGATATACCAAGGAGTTCCTCATGCGATTCCAGGGATTTGGTGAATTGCAAAGCCTAGTCGAATCTGTTCAGCAAGTACTGCAGTTGGGTGATTAATACAGATTCATTTATTATTTGGTCACAAAGTGAAAGTTTTAACTGCGACAAACCTACCGGGGCATATGGTACTGTCTTTGTGCGTTACAAGTGACTACCCAATGGCAGGGTTGCCAGATATTACCCATTCCAAGATTTGGTTTTGGATATTACCTAAAGAATTGGAAAGTTGAGCGAAATATGATTGAATTCTTCTTCAAAAATTCCGACTTGAAGATTGTGGTGTAACACTTACCATCGAGAAAGGTTCGTCTCAAGAACAATGTGGACTGTTATTTCTACTATTATTCCATCTGCAAAAAAGGTAAAGCCATTCACTATCAACATAAACCATCAGTGAGAGGAATCGGAGGAAGTGTGTCCACTTTGGAGGTGACGACGTTGTCAACAGTTAGCTTGCAGCCAGCGCCAGGCTAATCCTCTGGATGCTTAAGACTATATTACCGTTTCAAGCATGAGTCTGCAGTTTTCCCTGTTTGAGATGAACAGAATTAAGAGGACAATACTACGAAACTACCGTAGAGTGTCTATGCCACTGAATGTCCAGAATAGTCTTGTACTCGATCGACCGTTCCAGATGTGTCGAAGTGATCGGTCCAATTGACCGTTTTAGCAATGTACATTACAATATATATTATAAAATCTTTTGTCTAATACGTCAGTGTATTTTTTATTTTTCTTATTTTTTATGTAAAATATCATTATAAACATCAAAATTGGCTTGTGTGGGTATTGTCCAATGGATAAATTACTGAGTGTATTATGCATTCCCATTTTTCTATTTCTTTAGAAAAAAATTCACTGTCATTCCTTTCATTTACTCTCTTATCTGGATTTATTTACAGTCTCTATATTTTGTTTTTTTATATATATTTGTAACAAACACTTCATTCTACACAGTACTTTCGTTCTATTTTCTTTATTATCGTCATATTTTGTAGATATTTAGAAAAACTACAGAAATACCTAGAATTAGGGTAAACATGTATTTGTAAAACTATCAATGTTTAAGCATTATTCTTGCTTTATATAACTAAAATTCTTTTCCCATGTAGGCATATGCTACACATTCTAATTTTAAGTGATCCAAAAAACTGTAAATTTGTATAGTAGATTTAATTAATAAATAAGTTATTTGATTTTTACTTTTAGCTGATGCAGAGTTAACAAGCCTTCTAAAACTACTAATTATAGATGAAGTCCACCTACTAAATAGTGATCGAGGACCTGTAATTGAGGCATTGGTGGCCAGAACTTTAAGACAAGTAGTTAATTCACAAAATATGATAAGAATTGTTGGCCTATCTGCAACATTGCCAAATTACATTGATGTATCTCATTTTCTGAGAGTAAATCCAGATATTGGACTGTTCTATTTTGATGGTAGATACAGATCTGTTCCTTTAACTCAAACATTCATCGGTATTAAATCTACAAAACAATCGCAGATTGCCATAGATACTGATGAAGTATGCTTTAATAAAGTGGTAGAATTCTTAAGAGATGGACATCAGGTAAAATTTTATATAGATTATTACATTTTTAGGCTATTTAAATATGCCATATAACTTTAATTCGTAAAGCAAAATCGAACTCAATGGGATAATACTGATTTCTTGTTATTTAATTTTCCAAAAATTTTTAATTTAAAAAAAAACCGCTCAAAATCAAACTTTCTATGTAGTGAAAGTAATAAAGTTTCTTCAATTTAATTTTTAGGTTATGGTTTTTGTCCATGCAAGAAACCAGACATCTAAAACTGCAAATTTCTTAAAAGAATATGCACAACAGAAAGGTTGTCTCCAGTTGTTTGAACCAGATAAAACATTTAAAGCAAAGAAAGCAACTTGGAGTGCAACAAACAAAACATTAGCCAATTTTCTGCCATATGGGCTTGGCATCCATCATGCAGGTAAATATTTTTAAATTATTAAAATTAATGCTTCAATGAAATAATACTAATTTAGGTTTAAAGTAGCCTTTAAATATAAGTTATCATTAAAAAAAAACATGTATGCTGATGATGTATAATTATACACATGTGAAATCTCTGACTATAGGTATATTATAAATCAATTCAATGCTGATTTTGAATGCATTTCACATTGGATCAATATTAATAGATTAAATGTAATTCCTTTAAAAACTGTAGTTGTTGACATTCCTAGAATTGAATGACTTAATTGTGCAATATAATTGGGATTGATCATATCAAATGAAGGTGTTACATATCAAGGGCCTGTATGAGATAGCGACAGAGGAAGAAACAAGGAATGCCATCTCGGATGAAATCGACGCGAATACGAATAGGAGGGGAGAAAAATAGCAAACTGCAGAAGAGTGAAATCAAAATGCGGATAATACAAATAAACACCAATAGAAGTACACCAGTACATAACATGGTCCTACCTAAGCTAAGGAAATGCAGGCAAGCATAGTATTAATGTGCGAACCTAATAAACTGCCATAAAAGACCGAAAAGTCTGAATACACGATGATAGCCTGTATACAGCTATATAGGTATTAATCAAAGACATGGCCATTAAAGGACAATGAAAACGGATTCTTGTTTGTTGCTACCACAGGTTTTGCTATCTACAACTGTTGTGCGTCCTCTAACAAGGACATTGAAGACCTTGAAATCGCACTGCAAGAAATCTGCATGTAAATCAGGACCAAATAGGAAAAAACCATTGTAGTAGGCGACTTGAACGCAAAATCTTCTCAGTGCGGTATGAAGTTTATAGACAACAGTGGAGAAACAGTAATTGAATGGGTAACACAGGAGGATCTTATAATTATAAACCAAGGAGACAGCCCGACCTTCCAAAGATACGAGTGTAAGTCCATCCTCAATCTGACGATAGTGACTGCAGACATCAAAAACCAAATTACACAATGGGGGTAAGTGACAAGGAAACCCTCAGCGACCACAATTATATTATCTTTGGAATTGTGGAAATGACAAAATATCTCCAAAGGGAAAGGCGGAAAGACGAGGGATGGAATACGAGAAAACTATAGAGAGAAAAACTAAATCACACCATGGAGGCAATCAAGAGAGATGAAATCAGTACGACAGCAACAGGTTTTTTCTTCATGCTGAGTAACATCTGTGATCAATCGATGCCAAAAAGGCAAACGAGGCCAACCATTGGTGGAATGATAAAATCTCTGAAATACGAAAGGAGTGCACCAAGAAGAGAAGATGCTACAATGAGATGCAAAGAGAAACCTACCTGCAGAACTACTATTTTTGTGGGAAGATTATAGAGAGGTAAAAAGAAGACTGAAAAATATCATCAGAAAGACTAAGAAAGAAAGCTGGAAGACCGTATGTGAGGACATAGACTGTGACATGTGGGGAGATGGGTATAAAATACTAATGAAACAATTACCTTGTTTCCCACCGAGATCGCAACTGATGATAGACACAATGGAGAGAGTTGCAGCACACCTCATTCCACAACATGAATCAGGGATATTCAACCATAATAGAGATAACGTTTGAAGAATTCACCACCGACGAGTTAAATGCAGTGTCCAAAAAACTATAAAAGAATAAAGCACCAGGGCCAGGAAATATCCCTCCTGAAATGGTAATACATTTAGCTCTTAATAAGCCAGAATACATACTAGCAAATTACGAGTTGGCAGCTAGTCTTCTGGATATAGATGGCAAGTTGTACGAACAACTTATACTAATAAGACTGAACAGAGAGTTGTAAAGAAGTTGAAAGAAGTCTGGTAAAAACTCAATAATGATTTAGAGAAGGTCAGCAGACAGTGGATGCCATCAAAGTGGTGATTAGAATTGTGGAGAAAGCAGCGGCATACTCCTGCCAACACCAAAGATTATGCACGGTCATTACACTCGACATGAAAAATGCTTTTAACAGCACGACGTACAGATCAACCTTAACGAACTGAGTTGAAGGGAAATTGAAGAAAATATCATTAACATCATCGTGTCCTATCTGTCAGAGGGCAAAATAATCCTGGTGACAGAACGACAAACGACAGGCTTGGAAATAAACAGCAGCGTTCCGCAGGGATCCGTGCTAAGTCCTACCCTGTGTAACATACTCTACAACAATCTCCTGGCGATGGAGTAACCAAAAGGGGCCAAGCTGATAGGCTTCGCGGATGATGTGGCCATGGTTGTGTTTGCCAGAGATGAGGATGGCCTGATGAATTCGGCAAACACTGCATTGCAAAAATTTGTAAACCGGCTGGAGGGACAGCTCCAGCCAACTCCTGAAAAAACTGAAGCAATCTTTATAACGAAGAAGAGGAAAATAGCCTCGATTTCATTTAGTATCAATGGCACTATGAGAAGGCCAGATAAGCCAATAAATTATCTAGGAGTATGTCTCGACACAAAACTCACCTTTACTGAGCACATACATATGACCATACAAAAAGCAGAGAAAACCACTAGTCTAATGTCAAACACTAGAAGACCTAGGTCCTCCTAAAGAAGAATGCTATCCAGTGTTATACATTCCCAGTTACTACTCCTAATATAGTTTATCAGAATCCAGAGATCAATGAGCATCAGAGTATGTAGCGGATACCGGACCATTTCAACAGATGGTGCAGGGATTATTGTGGGCATACCTCCCATAGAGCTTTTAATCAAGGAGAGATCAGAAGATTATAACGGGGAGCAGAAAAAAGATGTCAGAGCTAACATTGTAGACAAATGGCAAGAGAAGTTGAGAAATGACACCCACAGACGATGGACATGTAGCATGATCACAAACATCCGAACTTGGATTGACAGACCGTATGACGAAATAAACTATTACCACGGATGCTTTCGAAGGTACCTCCTCAATCGTAAAAGGGTAGATTCCTATGAATTTTCATACCGTGGGAACATAGATGACGTAGCACATATGCTTTTCGAATGCTCCTGATGGAATGAAATCAGAAGCAACTACATGGGCATGCACTACAGAAAACATGTTAGGATTAGTCGCTTCGGAAGAAACCTGGAAACAGACTTACCTCGTGGTATGAGGAATAATCGAGACCAAAGAGAAAAATAGTAGGAGATGATGGACATATTTATCTACTAGTAGAAGATTTCACACTGAAGAATTGCAAATGCGGTTCCAGTGTGATAAGTGAGATGACAGGGAGAGGGGTTTTAGTCGGTAGGAATCCGGCATTCCAGGCTAGCGGGAGTCTTATGTAAGAGTTACCATCCTCTACAAAAAAAAAACCAAAAGATAGCAATCTAAATTTTGACCATCATGTGAGGCAGGTGTATATGTGTTTGTTTTTCAAAATAACGTCAGTTTCGTTTCTGCACACAGTTAAAAGAAAACACCAAGTTTCCACTGTTAAGGAATGTATGTACCCACAAGTGGACTACTGAAGCGAAGTCCACTATAACTTATAATGTAATACACTTCCACGGTTATAATCTATATGAATGTTGTATCCCAGTGGAGGCTCGGACAAGAACCCAAGTTTCGCCTACTGTTGCAAGGAACATTCTCAAGGCGAGTTATATTACACCAACAAATGAACTCATCACTATAACTTCTTGCCCCAGTACAATAAAAACAAAATACGATCAGAGAAGGTTCTGTTAGGTCTGTAGGTTGTGTACCCTAGATGTAATACCTTGTAGAGTAGATTGAGGAAAATGAATATGGAGGGTATTATAATTGCATGGCTTGTTTTTATAAGTTTTATTGATTCAGAGGTTCCATGTATCAGCATACTTCTTAATATAGTATTCCATTATTTTGACTTATCATTTACTATATTTAAAAAAACAAAATAGGGAGTTATTTTGTACCAGACTGCAGGGAAAAACAACTGCATGGTTATTATCATGCTATATGGTAGTGGTTTAAGAAATCAAATCTAAACTTTTATATAAAGTATGTGTATTTTAATTTTTGCATAATAAACCCATTTGAAACTCTGCTCCCCCAGTATATTCCAGTGATGAATGTGATATACTGTAAAATCTCAAATATAATACGTACCTGTGTATAATGCATATCGTTAACCTAATTCGCAAATGTAACTCCACTTATTAGTGAAAATGAGATTTTGGTAGGGTAAGTTTGAACTAATCGAACTGTCACTGTAACATGTCAAAATTTGTCATATTTCTTTAAGAAATTAGTGTAAATTCACTACAGTGCAGAAAAATGATAGATGATTAAAGTGACATATCAAATATTGAAGATATGGAAGTAAGAAGAAATGGAGTAAAACTCAAAATATAAAACGAGAAAGAGGTGAAAATTATTATTATTATGGCAAAAGGAAAGAAGAAGTATTAAAAATGTATGCAACTGTAAATATTCATCTAAAAAGAAAACTATGAAATGTAAACAGAACATGAAAAAGAGAGAGATGAAATATTTAAAAGTTTCCGGTCAAATAGTACTTGGAATCAACAGGACAATTCATATAAATCTTCTAATAAGAAAGCAAGAAATGAAGAGACAGAAATAGAAAGGAGGAAGAAATATCAAGAAGTATGTAAAAAGTTGTTTTTAAATACCTTTGGATCATTCATCTACAATGAAAAACTACACAAACCAGACAACGGAAATAAAGATAACAGCAGAAATAACGAATTTAGCCAACAATGCGGCGTAAAGATAAATTAAGAGAATTTCTAAGAGATCTGCCAAAGGTAGAATCTCATTACTGTCAAATAAAATCTTCAAAATTATATGTAGAACCCATCTTGGAATCTAAATCTACGCTGTATTAATATAGAATGTGGTCTAATGAACATATCATGAAACCAGTGTCAGATGCTTTGTTTTCACACGTTTTTGAAGAAATTAATTTGAGCTTATTCATACCAAAAAAAAAATGTGTGTGACCATTGTGTAAGTTATCGTACCAAAAATATGACTGAAGATGACTGCATTTCATCAGATTAAAAAAAACGAAGTAAGGGAAATGAGATAGATAAAACTTCCAATAATAGCTTTCTGCGTGGATATGCAAGTTGCAATGTTATGTCCCAAATCAATACAATACATGGCTCTATATTTTAAAATGAAACTGATAGTCCATAACTTCACTATTTACAACCTACAGTCACATCAAGGTTACTGTTTTGAATGACACAAAGGGGTTGGAGGTGTTTCAAACATTAATTTCTCTATAATCTATTTATTTCTCCTAGAACATGGATTTAGCTCCTTGCAAGATGGCCAAACAATTATTCTTCATAGTGACGGTTTACATCGCAGAATAGAAATGTAAATCTTTCCAATGCTATTCTTAATTTTGTTAAAAAAATCTTACAATTGAACAAAAATATTTAGAGAAGGGGCATACATAGATGGAAGTCGATTATATGCGTTCCCTAATTGAAAGGAAACTCAAAAACACAAATATAAATGTTCCAACAGACTATGTAGAAGTGTGCTTCCGTGCGCGAAATGACCCGTGCGAATTTTTTGTGAAATACTTCAATTTCAAATTCTTTAAAGATTTCTGCTTCGTTAAACTAAAAGCATCTAGTAGACCAGGGCTAAAAATTGGGGACCCTGTTGTCACTGCTTTAAGAGCTCTTGATACACTCCAGATGATAAAGTGTTTTATAAATTTAGGCACAATAATGACTTGTAACAAAACAAATTTGCAGCAACACAAGTTTATCCTTATAACTCTTTGCCCGAACAATATATTAAAAAACTCCGCCAATAAAGAAAGAAAAATGGGATCACTTACAAGTCTTAAAAAAGAGTATTGCAAAAGATTTCCTTCTATGAATGCTTGCCGTATGAATGAAAATTAAAATTATTTTAATATTTAATGTTGATAAATTGTTAAGTTGCACTGTTTATCACAAATTAAATGATAAGTAGACAGACTACGATGCTGGCTTAATATGTGGACATGGAAAGTAGGATGGCATTATTTTGTGTGAAACGTCCATGGAAGTGAATCGTCTTTATTCTGCAGAGAAAAGCATTATGAATGAAAATTACATACATCTTTGGATTTAATTAGGGATTCATATCGATCGGTAGGTATTTTAAAATAAAATCCATTCTTACATTGTTTGGATTTATACTAAGTGCAGTTACTTTTAAAACAGACCATCCCAGCGTTTTTCTTAAATGTAACAACAATAGTGTATGATACTACAACACCTAGCTAATTACCTAGATGAATTCTATAGTGATGATTTCATATATTTAAATTACTAGTTGCTAGTTTTATGTATATCAAATGTTGATTTAGAGTTTTGTTCTTGCCATGTTCAAGACCCTAATGGTCTAAGAACAAATATAGTGTTTTTTTTTATGTCCTTGTCAAACATTGAAAATAACATACAAATTTTTTTTTTACGTGAATGTAATGCACATCCTTGTTTTTAGTGGGTTAAAATGGATAAAAAGTGTGAGAATAATACTTGATATTTTAAGGTAATTTTGAAGCTTAAGGAAATGTGAATAGCAACAGGTGTCAACCTTTGTATAAGTTTAGGTATATCTATAATTAATACAGTCAGGTCTCACTAACCATAACTCTTAACATACATTGATATACTTGTGACCTTGTTATTGGAACTTGAATAGCATCTTGTTTTCACTCGCGGCTCATAAGGCCTTGCCTAATTCGTTCACGCTGCCGCTAGGGGCGATTTCCTAAGCGGTGAACATTAACCTTAAATTGTTTATAATTTGGGGTAAAAATGTGATTTTTATGGGGGTTATGTATTCCCTAGCTCCATAAGTTATCTAAAGAAAATATTTCTAATGCACCAGGATAGAAATTTACATACATAGTCAGCGATTAATTTTTGGCATAATTTAAGGAGGGTAACAATATAAATCAGAAAATATATTCTCAAAGTTCTATACATTTATATGTGATACATTAAAGTCACAAAATAATCTTTGATATCCGTGTTCATATGCGCTATCGCTTCCAGGGGCTTGCTCTGAAACTCATGTATTCATGTTTGGTAAGACGATAAGCAGAGGTTGTCATCGGCAGTGTATGCTATTCAACGAATATGAAAAATTATTTGTGGTAAGAAAAAATAGGTTACTCTAGCTGCATTTCTTTTACGCAAGATGCTTGTTCACTATTTAGAAGCAAGCTGTGCGTGCTATTGAGGGCCATCCACATATGCAACCTCTTTTTCAGAATACACAATATACTTATCTTGTAAAGTATCAACATATTGCAGAAGATCCTAGAGATGAGACTTTCAGAGTTTGTCAGAAGATCAAATATACACGATTACCATACCAGAAAGAGAAATTATAGGCTTAACGTATTAGATATCAAGACGATTGGCTGACGATTATACAATAAATTATCAATTGAAAATAGAAAGTTATATACTATTGAATTTGCAAATAAGCAGAGGAATAATTTGGTGGAAGAGACCTTGAATTTTACTCATTTTGTGTTTATTGTCATGTAGATTTTAAATTGTGTTTCTGGCTTGACATGTAAATATAATGTTGCTTTATATGTTTGTTATGGTCTTGTGCTGTGAAATATAAGAAGTAGCCATATCAATCATACTCTAAGTTGCTACTAATATTATACTCACTTCTATTCATATTATAAGGAACAAACTTTAGAATGTCGAGGGCAGTTATAAAAGATTTGATGGCCATTACTTAAAAAGAAACAAAATACAAAGACATAAGAAACAAGTCAAATTAACAGATTTTACGATTTTTGGCGTAAATATAATATTTAGATTGTTGGCAACTAAATCTATCTTTTCTACTAGATATGATATGGTGACATGAATATTTAAAATTTAATAATAGTAATACAATTTAATAAAAAATATTTCTCAAATTTGAAGGTCATATTTTTTCATTGAATTTCTTTTAATTTTTGTGGATCGATTTTTTTAATGCTGTCGAATTTAATTTTCAATACCAAATAAATGTGTGATTATTTTAATGTTTTATTTTAGGAATGTTGAGAAGAGATCGTACGGAAGTAGAAAAATGTTTCGTTGATGGAGGCATTAAAGTTCTATGCTGTACAGCAACTTTAGCATGGGGTGTAAATTTGCCTGCTCATGGAGTTATTATAAAAGTAAGTAATATTGTTCCCTCGTATATTTATACAACAATAATGTTAGAAAAAGACAAGTTATATTATACCATGATTACAACTAAATATATATCTGCACATCTCCAAGAAATGACCATATAGTTTTTTCAAATAATCTCGTTGGTTTTATTTACAATTTCTGGTATTTAATTTTATTTTAAAAGGACCATGAAAATGGTGTTTATATAATAATATATATTTTTTAGAATAGAATACAAAAAAAGTTAAAGATAAAAAATTCATTAAATGGTAAACTGATTTTAACAACAGTTTGGATTAGGTTTTTGCATTGTCAGAACAAATCCCATTCCAAGATCGTATATTGATACTTTTTACCTTAACAGTTTATTACAAACAGAAGCTTGCAATCTTAGCTCAGTGCAACATTATAGTTGGAGCAATTAATCTTTCCTTATATGTCATTAACAGCTACGTCAAGAAAAGATATTTCGTTATTTTTCGCAACCCGAGTAAAGTATTTGTGTTACTTGGAAGATGTGTACATTCTGTAGATTATTTCAAAATATAAATTATGATGCTGCTATTACAACTAATTATTAAACCAGCAGTATTAATGTAAATCAAAGAATAAAAAACATGGTAATGGTGAATATGAAACCAGAAATTTCTAATCAAAACTTTACTAACATTTGATGTAAACTTAGTCAGGGTAAAGTACCATCTTTTACACCTAACTGGTATAAAAAATAAAAAAATAAATTGTTCCAACTCTACCCAGTAATGATCTGGAGAAGAATGTCTGATAACTCGCCCGGGCTAAGTAATATTAGATAATGGAAATCTGAATGCTGAGTGATACATATTGCACATTTTTAAAGAGCATGTTTTATCATTTACGTTGTATATTTATTTAAATGATGAAGGATGCAGAAAGAGGATATATTGCATGGGAAGAAGAACAATTAAAATACTTCAGCATACATAGAAATGACAATACAAAATGGTTTATGGTAGTCACCAAAAATGGTAAAGAATGTACAACACAGTAGTCAGAAGAAGGAGGATCTGTATTTGACCATATAATAAGAAAAAGGCCTACATAAATAAGAAGTTTGAAAATGCAATTAACAACCCTAGGAGAATGTAGAAAATGATTAATCATGTACTAAATAATAAATATGATAACACCAAAAATAACATTGAAGAGTTAAAAACAGCAAATGAAGTATATCACACAAAAAAAAGAGTAAACCAACAATTATTTTGCAGATGTTGGTAAACATCTGGCTGAAGAAATACGGGAAGAAATTGGAGAGCCATCTTGCACATTAGCAGGAAAAGAATATAACACATTCTTTTTATACAAATGTAACTCAAAGGAAATAAAACTAATCATATCAACAGAAGAATATCAAGCCACCAGGTAATGATGGAATAAACGCGGAAAAGATAAAATAATTATGTCCTGAAATATACGGTGTCAAGAGAACTACAGCTCACAAAAATTAAAAAAACAGAAAACAACACAATATCTTGGAAACCTATTTACATAATAGAACCTAGAGATCAAATATTGATGTAGAACTAAGCACCTATTGAGCAATTAAATATGGAGTACAACTTGGGATTGTATTAAGACCAGTTTTATAGAATATATTCTTGGCATTTTTTTATTCTTGGGATGTGAAGGCCTTTATATTTAACCTATTTATTTTTAGTTGTACATGTTTCGAAGACTATATTTTCTTCTTTATCAATACTTCTTATATGTAATTTTTTTTCTTTATTTGTGTGTAATTTGCTAAGTGTTATTACTCCCAGATGTTTTTATCATGTCGTGATAGAAGATTGCCAAGAGGCTTTCGATGAATTGAAGAAAGTCTTAACTAAGGCTCCAATCTTTAGTTATCCTAGAATGGATGGATAGTTCATTTTGGACACTGATGCTAGCAACATTGGAATTAGGTCCGTACTCTCACACAAACAAGACGGTTAGGAAACAGTGACTGGTTACTTCAGCAAGACCCTCTCAAAGCCTGAGAGGAACTACTGTGTCACAAGACCAGATCTTCTGGCCGTTGTCAAAGCAATAGAGCACTTCTATAATTATCTGTATGGAAGGCAATTTCTCCTTAGAACAGATCATGCTGCACTACAATGTTTTCTTCGCTTTAATCCAATGCTTGCCAAAAAGACCCTGCCTATTGGAGTGTAAACATTGCCTACGCCTTGAAGAAAGAACAAAGATGCTGGCAGTCTCTCGGACAATCAAAATAAAATGAGCATAAGAAGAAGACCAAGACTTACGACCAATTCTGAACTGGAAGCAGCAAGGAAAACGACCAGCATGGAAAGAAGTAGCCAACCAGAGCTAAGCAGTGAAGACGTACTGGGCACAGTGGAACTCACTGAAGATGGTAAATGGATTGTTGAAAAGGGCCTTAAAGAACCAAGAAAGAGATGAAGGGACTTTACAGCTGGTGCTACCTAAAAAGAAAAGGCAAAAAATGTTGGAAGAACTACACAATGGAGTTTTGGCGTAAGAAAGGCAACTGTCACAATGGAGTCAATGAATGGTGCCAGAGATGCACTACCTGTTCACCAACTAATGGTCTGGAAAGTAGTTATATCACTCTCCTTTGAAAATGTTAGAGCTTCTATCATACGTTTAGAAATTTTACATCCTATCTTTGGCATGTTCGATTGGTAAAATTAACCAAAAATACATCAGTAGTTAGCTAATTATACATAGATGATCACAAGCATTGTAAATTTTTTTAAAAGTTGTTATGGGATTTGTATTATTAAGGACAAATCTTACATGGGATGAAGGTGTTCTACTGGTGCAGATCTATCCTTTCGATGTAGTGCCAAATATATGTAGTTATAATCTCTTGTATTCGTTACATAGAACATTGAGTACTGGTTACAGTGTCAGGTATTTTTCACTCAAATACCATTGGGAGAACATATTGTACATACATTTTATATATTAAAACCCAACTCAATCTGCAGGAGGTTACAGAAACTTAAATTTAGAAGTGAAGCCTTCAAAAAACATATTTATTAGGTAAGCATAAATATTTCACTCGCCCTCTTGTAATTTGCGAGTGTAAAATGTCATTTGCGAACTCAGATCAAAAGAATTATATGGGGATTTGTTTTCAAACTAAATAATTTGTGGATGTATCAATTTTCTTAACTAAAAATCACTGACAGACATTGTCAGATCAATTGTGAATCTTGGTTATTGGAACTCAAGATATGTCGGTAACTAGTGCAAACTTACAGTAGCTAATTTATAGGTTCAGTAAAACATTTCTATAGATTATATATTTGATTTTAACAATTTATATGAATACAACTAAAGCTTTATGATAAAACTTTCAATTTGAAAGCGCAAAAAATTTGCAGTAGATGCTTAGGAATAGTATTGTTTAAATAACCAATCTTCATTCAAAACTTTTCATTAAAAATCCAAATACGATGCAGCAATAAGTTATTTTTACTAACTTATTATAAAATTTGAAAATACATTTTTATCTGACTAAATCATTTTCTTTGATCATATGGACCAATAAAATTTAAATTATAGCAACAATTTTCACTATATTTTGAGCCCCACTTAATACATTTGTTAAAAGAGCTATAAAAAAAATTAAATGCAAAAGTTGTAGGGTTTCATCTTTATTTTTTTTTAAATACTACTAAAAAACCATTGTCTGCATATTGTCAGGTGATATAAAAATAGAGGTAATTTTTAAATGGGAACTCCTATGTATGTGTTTCTCTTAGATCCTTTTTTTCTGATTTCAAATATATAAGGGTTGATAGGTCTAGCTGTTATAGTTTTTGACATAATGGGTCTTGAAAACACTCAAAATATGCATTATTTTAAAGCTTACTGACAGAAATGCAGTTTTTATTCGTCATTTGTTATTATTATTTTATCAAAATGGTTTACATAGCAGCCGAAAAGTTTGAAATGTTTTCCTTTTATTTAAAAAACTATAAAAATAAAAAAGTTGTAGGAAGAGAGTATATAACATTAATCCCAAATCGCTCAGCTCCCAATGAATACTTATAGAAATTTGAGATATTTAACTATTCTATAAGTTTTGAGAATCCATTCGTCTTACTCTGTCAGGTAGTATATTATATAGTTTGTTGCATTTTGGGTTATCAAGATTCTATGGTAAGGCACCACTAAATCATTTCTTCCCGGAGCGTTAAAATAATGCCAATGTGAATTTTTTTGTGATGTCACTAATATTACTGTGCTTGTACAGAAGATAACACTTTATACTACTTTCCCTAAACTAAGCACTGCCCAGGATTCTCACTGTTTGCTTTTGGAGATTTAAATAGCATATGGTGAAATGTCCCAAATAAGTATTCCGTATGGTATCACGCTATAGAAGTTACTATAGTATTTATTACTGTTTCAAAGGATTTTAGAAGATGTGATGCAGACAGTTCAGTTCAGAATTATTTTTAGTTTATTGTTGTGTAGTAATTGTATGGCTAGTTAAAAAACTATTGACTTTAAATTTAACATTAAAATATATTATGTATGTACAAAGGTGGTCCCCGACTTACGAACATTCGCACTTTCGACCAAAATTTTAAATACATCAAAAATTTTAGTAACCACTATAAAACTTCAATGAATAGTCAAATTAATTAAAAATCTTAAATTCTTTAGTCGTAATTGATCAATTGACGCATTGAATTGTACCCAAATGCACCCGATGTTGTTCGAAATGTTTCAAGAAATTTCGTTAATACATAAACAGTTGTCTGTTTAAAATTGAAAAAATTTAAATTAATTACTTTTCGCGAAATTTGTTCTTACCCAATACGAACGGACCTGGCCCCGAAAGTTTCCGAATGTTGTTCGTAATGACTCAACTTCTGCTTGGATAAATTAGTTGATAACTGTCAACAAACGTATTTAGTTTTCGTGTTTATTTTTGTCCAATATGGAAATTTAGGACTGTCCAAATCTGCAACTAGCACCATCTTAAAGAATAGCGCGCAAATTGGTGAAAAGTGCAACATAATCCTTGAAAATGACAATAATTACTAAGAAACGAAGTGGCCTTATTTCTGATATGGAGAAACTATTATTGATATGGATAGAGCATCAACTGGAAAAACGAAAGCCTCTCAGTTTCATGACAATTCAGCAAAAGCTATATTTGAAGATTTGAAGAAAATAACAGAAAAATGAAGTTGATCAAGCTTTTATGACAATCAATGGTTGGTTTAATAGATTTATAACTCAAGCAAATTTATATAATGTAAAAGTAAGTGGTAAGGCAGCCAGTGCGGATGGAAATGCTGCCAGACAATTCGTAGACAAATTTGACAAAATTTTCTACCGGAGCAGATATGGAATGTAGATGAAACTGGCCTTTTTTGAAAGAAAATGCCAAAGCAGTCATATATTCACCAAGAAACTAAAAGTATGCCTGGCTTTAAGGTATGTAAGGAGCGATTAACCCTTTTGTTAGGTGGAAACATGTCTGGTCATAAACTAAAACCCTTGCTCATACATAGCTCCGAAAATCCAAGAGCATTCAAGAATGTAAATAAAGCAGATTTGCCGGTTTATTACTGATCTAATATAAAATCTTGGATGAAATTGGCTCTGTTTGAGGGTTGATTCTGGAATAGCTTCATACCAGAAGTCCGAACCTATTGTTAGAGAAGGAAATTCCATTCAATGTGTTGCTTCTTTTAGATAATGCACCAGGTCATCCGCAATATTTAAATGACCTATATCCTAGTGTTATTTTACTGCAACCGAATACATCTATTCTCCAAGGTGCTATAGCAACATTCAGGCATATTATCTTCGCAAAATGTTTGAATACGTAGTAGCTGCTACTGAAAATGATCAAAAAACATTACAAGAATTTTGGAAAGACTATGACGTATCGCATGTCATAAAAAATATTGCTACTGGCTGGGAGAAGGTTACAAAACAATATACGAGTGGCATATGAAAAAAAAAAATTTAAAAAATTTGTTAATGTCAACATTTGAAGTGGAAATGGTAGTTGGGGAAATTAATGAAAGTACTGTATCGATTACTAACGAGCTAAATTTAGAAGTGGATGAAGAGGAGTTACCAAAAGAAGATTTGATGGATTTTGAATCGCAGAGACTAATGGCAGAAGATACGGAAAATGAGGAAATAGAAGAAAAAATTAAAAAAATATTTGTACTGTCTGATATGGCAGGAGCCTTCAACAAAATTAATGATGGAATGCAAATGTTTCAAAGTATGGATTCTAAAGTAGAAATATTTTAAAAAGTGGAATTATAACGATAAGAAGAAATTCACGATTCAGACAAAATTAGATCATTGTTTCAATATGAGCACCAAACCATCTAACACAAATATTGCACCGACCCAGACGGCATCGACCAGTAAATCTAATTTTTATTAGGACAAACATCATTTTAAAAATATTTACTAAATGTTATGTTTCTATGTATTCAAAATTAATTTTATACATATGTATGTATGTATTAAATTGCCTCAACATTGTGTATTTTGCGTGTTTCTCTTTTACTACGAATATCGGATTTGTGTACCTCTAGCATAACGGCCTGTATAAATTTAACAATATATTTGAACAATTAAGTGATAAATCAAGTTTTATAGATTGTTTTTATGGGGTAGCAAAACAATTTTTTAAATTTTTTTGCATTTTTTATTAAAACTAAATTCGACTTACGACCTTGCCTTCGGAACTAAACTGTAATACATATAATTAAAGGTAAGGTGGCCGATGGGGACTTGGAATGGCTGCGTGAACTTTCAGCCCTGTTAGACAGAGATAGCTTTACAAAGTAGAACACCATATGCTGAATTTTAAGAAATTTATCGCTTAGCGCCGGGCAAGCCAGCAATGTAATCTTTGATATGACGTAGCCTTATCGGAGAATACTTCTAGATATTCACTACTTCGGCATTGCACAGGAATAAACTCTGGCCGCGTTTCGAATCAAATCTAGACTTGTATACAATTTAAAAATGTGCGGACTTCATTCTACACCTCTAACAGCAAAAAATATTTGTTTGGATAAAAATAAAGGTCCTATTTATTTCTATATATATTTTTTAGGGAACTCGCCTATATGATTCAAAGAAGAGTTCTTTCGTTGATTTAGATATTCTTGATGTAATGCAGATCTTCGGAAGAGCAGGAAGACCCCAATATGATTCATCTGGAACTGGCATTATCATAACAAGTCAAGAAAAGATGCATTTTTATCTTTCTGCACTTACAAATCAAATACCTATAGAGAGTAACTTATTGAATGCTTTAACTGATAATTTAAATGCTGAGGTAATGTTTTTTTTTCAAACTAAGTTATTATAAAACTTTACTCAAACACAAATTACATATTTTCTTTTTAGATTGTTCTAGGTTCAGTATCAAATATTCAAGAAGCTGTTGAATGGATGACTTTTACATATTTGTACAGGCGAATGAGAATCAACCCACAAGTTTATGGATTGCAATATGCGGATTTACAGGTTTTGATCTTTGACATTTTGAACATCATAGAGACAATAAATATTGTTACAAACGTTTTGAGTGTGGATAAATTAAAATCACAAGCTAGTGATATATACCACAAGGCTGTTTATTGAAAATAAAAATGCACTTTGACACAAACAGTTAACAAAGCATACAAGACTAAACTAAACGTATCACAAATTGACTATTTGTTACAGATTAATCACCTCCAAATTTCATTTATAAAATCTTTTAAAAAGCTAAATTAATTGTAAACAGGTTTGGATCTTTATATAAATAAACCATTTGAATTTAGTAATTCATAATCACTCTGCAGTATTCTACAAATTTCTATGTTCTAATAAAAGATTATTGAAATAGTTTTCATTAACTTTGAACCGTGTTCAAGTTATGTTTACAATAGCATGCTTATGGCTTGTAACTAGTGTTTACAAAACAATGGTAACGACTTCTGTCACGCTGATGAGTTTGTAAACATCAGCAAGCCTTACGGAGTTCCCTGAATCACACATTCTAACAATATAAAATTATAAGATATAGTGTATACTTATTATTCTATAAAGTTGCACCAGTGGATGCGACACTGTATTATGTTAGTGCTAACAATGCTCAATGTTAGTGCTGTTTTTGACACGATACAAAAACTTGTGAATATCTTAAGAATTTGTTGCTTCCTTGGCCGTACATAAATGTGTAATTTTAATATTTGAAAAATCAAATATCAAGACAACCGGCCAAGTCGATATATTAAATACAGAAATGAACTACGTACCGCAAAATGATGGTAACAAACTAAATGCAGTGG